>JACEIK010002607.1:92920-103979 GCA_018107945.1 Datura stramonium
GTTCTTAGTTGTGTTCTCTGTGTATTCTCTGGAAATTATGAAATTAAAATGATTAAAACCGAAGTTGGTGCTTTTATACTTGAGGCTGCACCTCACCTCCATGGCACGTTGGCCATCGCGGAGGTGAGCCTCCGTGACATGCTGGCCATCGCGGAGGTGAGCCTCCGTGACATTCTGGCCATCGCAGACGAGGTCTGCCAACCTCCTTTTGCGATGGTTCGACGTGTCGCTTATCCGATCTTTCCCCGGGCCTTTTCCTAGCATGTATGGCATTCTAAAACTCTTAACCAACATGTGAATAGGCCATCTACATGTCGAGAATTTACGGGGTGTAACACTTAGGCACTGCTAAAATACCATCACAATCTAGGACTAGTTCACCCGAAAATAGAAACTCTATTGTACGGGCTCTACAATTCACTGAAGTGTAACATGCATAAAACCAATCCATATGGAAAATAACATTAAAATTGGTCAAGTCTAGCCCTACTAAGTTAGTTGAGGTGACTTTTTGAAGGACTATGAGAGGGCAGTTTCTATATACCCGTAGAGCTATAACTGACTCACCGATAGGAGTAGAGATGGAGAAGGGTTCTGATAGTATTTGGGGATTAACAACGAAACTAATAGCAACATAAGGATTCACAAAGGATAATGTGGCTCCTGGATCTAACTTTGCATATACATCAAGATGGAAGACTCGCAACATACCAGTGACCACATCGGGTGAGACCTCCTGCTCTTGACGAGATGATATTGAATAGAACCTATTTTGCAGTGGCCGCCACCCACCTGCATGTCATGACCCGAACGTACACTCGGATCGTAGACACAGGACAAGGGACCCCGAGAGACCCCTAGTTGACCCATGGTTCATGCACACATCTAATCTCATTCAAATAAGCGGAACAATAATCATAAAAGCATAACGAACATGTAATTATAGCATAACATTAGGAAATAATGGACATAGACACCCCCAACATGTAATTGTCTGAAAGCCTTTAATACATAAGATGGGTTGATGGGACAACACCCCCAACTAATCTGACCAATACTGAACATAATCAACATGAAAGTCTATCAAACTGTCCTCGGAACATGAGGACTCACCAATCAGCTGAAAGCGTAAGCTAAGATGGACTAAGGATGAGGATGGGCCTAAGATCCGGACCCTGTATCATGAAACGATACAACATAGAAAGTATGTGTTAGTACATGGAATGTATTGAGTATGCAAGGTAAGTAAGAAGTACATTTAAAAGTAAAATAAGACTCATAAGTAAACGTAAGAGAAGGACATCATGCATATATCATAAACTCTGTAGAAAACATAACGCTCAAGGCTTTCACATCATTCGTAAAGCATTCATAATCATAATCATAAGTAAACATTGTCAAAACATAACTTTAGCCAATAACATATATATAACAGTGCATAAGACATACAGAACAATGGGAGAACTCGTCATAACTGACACCATCATGATAGATCCTTTCATGATGCCCCAACTATCTCACTCAAGTGGACAGAGTTGATCCTGGCTTTCTAGGCAAGGGTCGTGCATTAGGCGTGATATCACATTTGAGGGGATCATTATCAATACATTATATCATTAGAAACCCACGGTGGCACGTGGTTATGAGACACCGGTGTAGTCCTTTGAATGTCGGGCTGCTCGGTGCTAGTCACGTCTCCCAAAAACATACATCTAGGCTTATAGGTAAATCAATAACATCATGCATTAAGATTTACTAGCTAAAATATAACATTTAACATCATTGATCCCCTTTAATACATGCTTAGCCAAGAATCATAGGCCCTTTTCATCAGCACCATATAAATCGATAAATCATGTAATTCACTTCATAAATCGTAAATCATTTTTTAACATGTGGGCATTGCCAATACTTCATCATATTCAATTCTTTCAAAATATGCTCATAAACATGGGTAACTTGGAAATCATGCTTTTCCATCATCAATAAACTCAAATTATAGAGTAGTCATCATAAATCATAACTTTCATGAACTTTCATCAAATGGGMATTTTAGATTTAAAAKATTKAAACWTGATYTTTKAWGARAATAATATAAAAYCAKMCSRTCATTSAWAATTCAATAATTAAAACTCAATTAAATMATASCCATAAAGAKAGTTCACATTTTCATGCATTTGAGAAAACCCCATAGTCTTGAATAGGAGAATTCATGATTTAAATTGAAGTTTGGGCATGGGTGAGGAAGAATTTCACCCATTCTAAAACCCTACATACCTGGGAATGATGGAATTGATGGAAACTTGGGGAAAAAAGTTCCCTAAAGTTCCTTGAATACCCACAAAGAAATTGATGGAAACTTGGGGAAAAAGACTTTGAATCTCCCAAAAATCTCCCTAAAGTTCTTGCATGAGAATGGGTATGCATAAAGGACTTAACTCCTCTTATCACACTCAGAAAATATCCAAAACGACGTAGTTTAGGGTCTAAAGCATGGAAAATTCGGAAATGCCCTTAAAATTATTTCCCTGAAAACTGGCCCCGGCGGACCAACGACCGATCCAACGGGTCGTGGCAACATACCATGACTCGTGGTATCGAGTCTTCGGGTCCACTGCCTCATAACATATCTCAGATCCTTCCCACAACTCGTCAGGACGAGTTGTTACTTTAAAACACGGGTCGTTGAATCGACCGTCATCAACTCCTTTACCAATCTGACTTCCCTTTCCACGAGCCTCACCATGACTCGTGGTGCCTTCCAACGAGTCGTGGTCTCCATCCGTGGGATGCACTGGAAACCTGAACCCACAAGTAACGACTTAAAACAATGGGTCGTTCCTCCTCACCATGAATCGTGGGATTCCCTGTTGTTTCTCCCTTAGTCTAATCCAGTCCTTCCAATGACTAGTTTCAACGGCTTGTTGTTCCTGACAACGATCGTTACACCGTCCGTTGTCACCACATCTCCCCTGAACCCCCATTCCATGACTGCTTTCGACGACTCGTGGTATCCACCCGCGAGTCTTTGAGTCGTTCGTTTTGTGATATTTTTGCTAGTTTTCTGCATTTTCAAATTAAACTCCCGGGTCTATTCCTTGGCCTTTCTGCGGTATTACAATATCTCCCCCTTGGAATCATTCGTCCTCGAATGTAGGAAACAAGCAGCAAATGGAAACATACAATTTATCATAGCTATATACTGATCATTTTAACCAAAATTTTCACAGAATGACTACCTCCGATCAAACCACATAGTTGAATTGATCTCATGCTTCACATACGTATTCATACACATAAAAGAAACTTGCACAGATGAACTGAACATGAAAACTAAATGGGATCATAGGGTAGAACTGATACCTCAAGTCGGATTCCCACGTAGCTCCCTCAACATGCTGATTTCTCCATAAAACCTTAACTGAAGCTACTTCTTTGTTTCTCAACTTCCGAACCTGATGATCCAAGATTTCATCGGGAATTTCTTCATAATTGAGGCTGTCTTTTACCCCAATGCTGTCTATTGGGACCACCAAGGCTGGGTCATCCAAACACTTCTTCAAAAGTGACACATGAAAGATGGGATGAACTGAAGATAACTTCGATGGCAAGTCTAACTCATACGCCACCTTACCAACTCTCCTTACAACCCGGTAGGGACCAACATAGAGGGATTGAATTTCCCCTTCTTTTCGAACCGCATGACTAACACCTGAGCAGGCTGGGGCGCTGGCCCTGCCTCTAGCTGACAACTCCACATCAAATTCCAAATCCCTTCTCCTCACATCAGCATACGATTTCTGACGACTCTGAGCAGCTTTTAACCGGTCCCTTATCATCTGGACCTTTACCATGGACTCATGAACCGAATCAACTCCTATTATGGTTGTCTCACCAACCTCAAACCAACCGATGGGCGACCGACACCTTCACCCATAAATAGCCTCGAATGATGCCATCTGGATACTAAAGTGATAACTGTTATTATAGGCTAACTCGACCAAGGGAAAATGATCATCCTAACTACCTTTGAAATCCATAACACATGCCCTCAACATATCCTCGAGGGTCTGAATGGTTTGTTTTGCCTGGTCTTCTATTTGCAAATGGAAGGCTGTACTGAGCTTAACCTGCATCCCAAGTCCTTTTTGAAAAGAACGCCGGAATTGAGAGGTAAACTGAGTACCTCGGTCTGAAATAATGGACAAGGGCACTCCATAAAGTCAAACCAACTCCTGAATATACAACTTAGCCTAATCATCTGCTGAATCCGTGGTCCTGATCGGTAGGAAGTGTGCCGCCTTAGTAAACCTGTCTACCACCAACCAAATGGAGTCATAGTATCGGCGAGTACGAGGTAGACCTATAACAAGATTCATATTAATTTCTTCCCAATTCCAAGTGGGGATGCTGGTATCCTAAAGTATGCCTCCTGGCCTTTGATGTTCGACTTTCACTTGCTGGCAGTTTGGACATTTTGCTATGAACTCTGCAATATCTTTCTTCATACCATTCCACCAATAGATTTCTCACAAGTCCCTATACATCTTTGTGGATCCTGGATGAATAGAATATATGGTACCATGTGGCTCATGCAATATCCGAACTCTCAAATAATCAACATCTGGGACACATAAATGACCCTGGTATCGTAGCACACCATCTCCCCCTTGGGAGAAAACCCCCACTTTTTGACTCTGCACCGCCTCCTTTAGCTTCCTCAAAATTGGATCCTCATTTGCCTGGATTTAACATCAAACACCAAGGATGATTCTGACCCATTATGTACAACAATACCGCCATTGGTTGAGTCAATCAATCTAACTCCCAGCCTTGCAAATCGGTCGACATCCTTCACCAATTCCTTCCTTCCCTCATCCATGTGGGACACACTCCCTATAGAGAGTCTACTAAGCGCATCCGCAACCACATTATCCTTGCCTGGGTGGTAGAGGACACTCATGTTGTAGTCCTTAAGTAATTCCAATCACCTCCTTTGCCGAAGATTTAGATCTTTCTGTGTGAACACATATTGCAAGCTCTTGTGATCCATAAATACATCCACGTGGACCCTATACAACTAATGCCGCCATATCTTCAATGTAAATACCACTGCGGCCAACTCAAGATCATGGGTCGGGTAATTTTTTTCATGAACTTTTAGCTGTCTCGAGGCATATGCTATTACCTTCCCACGCTGCATCAACACACATCCCAGTCCGACTCTCAAAGCATCACAGTATACAACAAAGCCATCAGTACCCTCGGGTAAGGTCAACACTGGTGCTGAAGTGAGTCGGGTTTTCAACCTCTGGAAGCTTTTCTCACAAGAATCCGACCATTGGAACTTCACCTTTTTCTGAGTCAACTTAGTCAAAGGTGCCGCAATAGATGAGAAACCCTCAACAAACCTCCGACAGCAGCCAACTAGACCCAAGAAACTCAAAATTTCTGAAGGATTTACCTGTCTAGGCCAATTCTTCATCGCCTCAATCTTCTAGGAATCTACCCTTAGGCCTTCGCTTGATAACACATGTCCCATAAATGCTACCGAGTTTAGCCAAAATTTACACTTGCTAAACTTTGCATACAGCTTACGATCCTTGAGGGTTTACAACACTATTCCCAAATGAGTGGCATGCTCCTCCTCGCTCCGGGAGTATATAAGAATGTCATCGATGAACATGATCACGAACATATCCAAATATTGCTTGAACACCCTGTTCATCAGGTCCATAAAAGCTACAAGGGCATTGGTTAGTCCGAAAGACATAACAACAAATTCGTAGTGATTATACCGAGTCCTAAAAGCGGTCTTCGATATGTCACTCTCCCAAACTCTGAGCTGGTGATATCCGGACCTGAGATCTATCTTCGAGAAACACCTGGCACCCTGGAGTTGGTCAAATAAATCATCAATCCTAGGCAAGGGGTACCTGTTCTTGATGGTAACGTTATTAAGTTGTCGATAATCAATACACATCCGAAGGGACCCATCCTTCTTTCGAACAAAGAGAACCGGTGCACCCCAGGGAGACTTGCTTGGTCTAATGAAACCCTTATCCAACAAGTCCTTTAACTGATCCTTTAACTCTTTTAGCTCACTGGAGCCATCATGTAAGGAGGTATATAAATAGGCTGCGTATCTGGCAATAGATCAATACCAAAATAAACTTCCCTTTCCGGAGGAACACCTGGCAAATCCTCAGGAAACACCTCTGGATATTCGCACACCAACGTAACTGACTGAATAGTTGGGGTCTCGGACTCCACATCCTTAACCCTAACTAGGTGGTACATGCAACCTTTATAGATCATTTACTAGCGTTAAGATAGGAAATAAACCGACCTGCTGGTAACGCCAAACTACCCTTCCACTCCAAAACTGTTTCACCTGTAAAATGATATTCCACTGTATGAGTCCTACAATTAATCAAAGCATAACATGAAAACAACCGATCCATACCAAGAATAATGTCAAAGTCAGTCATGGCTAACTCTACAAGGTCTGCGGAGGTAACCTGATGCAACAAAGTGACTAGGCATTCTCTATATACTCATCTAGCTATGACTGAATCATCAACAGGGGTTTGAAACTGAACACGACTTTGACAAGGTCTCGTGACTAACTCCAAGGCTACTAGCAATGTAAGGAGTCACGAAAGACAAGGTAGCTCCCGGATCTAGCAAGGAAAAAACATCAATATGAAAGATATGCAACATACCACTGATTAAATCTGGCAAAGTCTCCTACTCCTGGCGAGGTAAGGGCATAGAATTAGTTTTGGCGCTGTCCGCCACCTCCACTAGTCGATGCTCCCTGCAGAGCGGAATGGGATGGAGTTGATGCTGTCCTGGCGGTCTGTGCACAACTCACCTATCATCACCCTGTCTAGCATATGGGCACACTCGGCGCATGTGCCCAGATCTACCGCACCCATAGAAGACATCTGAGCCAAGCAGCCACTCCCCGGTGTGACTCTTACTGCACTTCCCGCAGGTTTGAGTGGTATACTCTAACTGGGTGCCTCTCAGATCCCTCGACCCTAAAGCCCTGCTCCTCTGATCACCCCTGTGCCTAGATGGAACACTAGTTGACGATGGTGCTGGGGCTAGTGACCTCTGCTGAAACTATGGACAGTAGCCACCGCCGGACCTCTGATGTGAAAACCTACGACTATCTGTCCGATCCCTCTTTGACTCCCTTTCCCTTGCATGAGTCGCCTCAATCTGCTGGGCATACAACACTATGCAAGGAAAGACATATCCTAGATGAGCATAGAAGTCCTGCAATCCTTGTCCAAATAACCGGCCACGCCATGAACAAATCAGCTCATCCACGCCCTTTGATCCATCACCAACTCTGGGGCATATTTTTACTACTGGGTGAACTCAAGCGAATACTCTAGCACTGTCATTTTTCCTTGCTTGAGGTTAACAAACTCAGCTGCTTTCAATTCCTTCATCTCCCGAGGGAAGAACCTGTCAAGACAGGCCATGTGGAACTCATCGCAACTGATGGGGCCTACTTCTGCGACCCTGTTGTCCTTCCATTGCTTGTACCAAATATGAGCGACCTCTTTTAGCTAATAAGAGGCCAAATCAACAAACTCCCCATTTGTCACCCTCATAACCTGAGTGACCTTTAAGATCCCTTCAATAAACTCGTACGGATCCTCATCCACCTTTGATCCTGTGAACATAGGAGGGTTCATCCTCAAGAAGTCTCTAATCCAAGCCGCCGCTACATTGCCATTCTATGGGACCTGTGCAACAGCTTGCTGGTTGACCTGAGCATTCAAGGCCTGCGCCAACATCTGAATAGCCGCCTAAAACTCAGCGTAGGCACCTGGATCTGGTGCCTGGGGCTCCTGAACAGGTGGGGCTTGCTGATGCCCACGGTCATTGCCATCTCCGTGGCCTTCATCATTTCCATTCCTCCTTCGGTTCATTCTTCTAGGACCCATAATTCTACAATCGTGAATCGCACGAATTAGAAGGATGGAAAGGCTTTTCATCGCATGATATAGAACATGAAAGAAGGGAACATTTCCTAAACGTCTAGTAGCCTCTTCGTCATAAGTGTGGCGCGCTTCACACCCATGAAAAAGACTCTACTTGACGTGGCTTTCAGACATCCTAGGACACTTAAAACCTATGGCTCTGATACCAAGTTTGTCACGACCTAAACGTACACTCGGATCATAGACACGGGACAAGGGACCCCGAGAGACCCCGACTCAATCCATGGTTCATGCATACAACTAATCTCATTCAAATAAGTGGAAGGATAATCATAAAAGCATAGCGGAAATGTAATTATAGCATAACATCAGGAAATACTGGACATATACACAGTTGAGCACTACATACTTGTCTGAAAGCCTCTAATACAAAAGATGGGTTGATGGGACAACACCCCAACTAACCCGACCAATACTGAACATAGTCAATATGAAAATATATAGAACGGTCCTCGAAACATGAGGACCCACCAATCACCTGAAAGAGTAAGTTGAGATGGACTAAGGATGGGGATGAGCCTGAGATCCGGACCCTGTATCATGAAACAATACAATATAGAAAGTATGCGGTCAGTACGTGGAATGTATTGAGTATGCAAGGTAAGTAAGATGGACATTTAAAAGTAAAATAAGACTCATAAGTAAACGTAAGATACGGACATCATGCATATATCATAAACTCTGCAGAAAACATAAGGCTCAAGGCTTTTAAATCATTCGTAAAGTGTTCATAATAATAATTGTAAGTAAACATTTTCAAAACATAACTTGAGAAAATAACATATATATAACAGTGCATAAGACATGCGGAACAATGGGAGGACTCGTCTGACCGAACCATCATGGTAGAGCCTTTCATGATGCCTCAACTATCTCACTCAGGTTGGCAGAGTCGACCCTAGTTTGCCAGGCAAGGGTCATGCATTAGGCGTGATATCACATTTGAGGGATCATTATCAATACAATATGTCATTAGAAACCCACAGTGGCACGTGGTTATGAGACACCGGCGTTCCTTTGAATGTCGGGCTTCTTTGTGCTAGACACGGCTCCCAAAAACATGCATCTATACTCATACGTAAATCAATAACATCATGATTTAAGATTCATTGGCTAAAATATAACATTTTTCATCATCAATCCCCTTTAATACAAGCTTAGCAAAGAATCATAGGCTCTTTTGATCGGCCAACATCATAAATTGATAAATCATGTAATTCGCTTCATAAATTGTAAATCATTCTTTATCATGTGAGCATTTCCCAATACTTCATCATATTCAATTCTTTTAAAATATGCTCATAAACATGGGTAACTTGGAAATCATGCTTTCCTATTATCAATAAACTCAAATTATAGAGTAGTCATTATAAATCATAACTTTCATGAACTTTCTATTACACCCCGTAAGTTTCTAGCACTTAGTTGGCCTATTCACATGTTGGTTGGGAGTTTTAGAATTCCATACGTGCGAGGAAAGGGCCTGGGGAAAGGCTGAACGAGTGCAAAGTTGGAATTTCGCAAGAGGAGGCCGAACCGCGCTGCCCAAAGGGGAAACGTGGCACGGAGGCACCATCTCCGTGATAGCCAATGTGGAACGGAGACAAATTGGCGCGTTAGCCAGCGTGCCACGTTGCTATGCAACTGGCTTCAAGTATATAAAGGTCTCACCCTTTAAATTTAAGTAGTTTTCACTTCTAAAATGATCAGAACAGGGGGAGGACAAAGGGTTCTCATAAATTTTCATTTGATTACTCCGTCAAATGTTGTCTAATGTCAAATTAACTTCGGGTATCGAAGTATAAGGCTGCGAGGAGCATTTCTACAGAGTTAGTTTCGTGAAATTCGCCCGGCGAATCATTGTCCCACATAGCCAAAGTGATTGGAATTGCTCCAAATAAGTGTTAATACAATCCCAGGCTTAAAGTGAGTACTTCTCCCTTCTAGATTCCCGAGAAATTACGAGTTTTCAATCGTTCTTCGATAAGTTGAAGAATAGTCAGCATATATACATATTAAGTATTGTTTTCTTCTAGCATAGTAATGAAGTTAGTTCTATTCTTTCGTGAATGTGATTACAGTTGGAAAGAACAGCTGAATACTAGCCGAACCTCGCCAGATAATCGGTAAACCGGCAGTCGAGTTATGTAAAAGCAGTCTCTTTCGGCGAGTTAGTTTCTCCAGTATAGTAAAACCACATGAATCCCAATAAAGTATTTCAGAAAAAGTATATCATGCTCAGTATGAAATTAAGTAAAGAATGTTAGAATTTGTTATCATATTCATTATGTATCATATGTATTTATTGTTATCAGTTGAGACTTGTGATTGTATTGTTTTGGGCTGGATTACCTGTATAGCTTCTGTGACCCCCCTAGGGTTAATGGCTGTGTTGACTCATCCGCCAGAGGGCGAGGATACGTCGCTCTACGGAGTGGCATGCCGTCCACCAGGGATGAAGATGGGGAGCCAGCTCCTCATATTTTGCCGTGGTTGGCCTATACACACCCTCGTCGAGCGCTTGCTCCCGGGGTGTTGATTTCAGGAGTCCTCCGGACTCAGGTACAACAATAGTCAAGGGCCCAACGGGCCCAAGTTGCATACCCAGGGGATCGGTAGGATGCTTATAGCTACTAGTTGATGTGGTATGACCTAGGTAGGGGTAAATAGATTGAGATGTGTTGATTGCACCTTTCGGCTTATGGGGGCCAGGTAAGGTTTATGTTATGTTTTTTAAGTTATTGATAGATAGACAGTAGAATTCCATGTTATCAGGTATGACTCCTACTCTTCTCAGTATAGTTATGCTTAATCCTAATCCTATTATTTCAGTCAGTTTCAGTCTGTTTCATATTACTTTGGTTACTTCCAGCTTCATTATGTACTTTCAGATATTTACATTTATTGCTTTACATACTCAGTACCTGTGGTACTGACGCCTGCTTTTGGGGCGCTGCATTACTTTCCTGTAGGTGTACTTAGATGAGGAGAAGATCCCTCATAGTTCCAGTCAGCGATACAGAGCCTTCAGCTCC
>JACEIK010002607.1:106746-126743 GCA_018107945.1 Datura stramonium
ACTGAATAAAGTTACTATCAAGAATAAGTACCCGCTTCCCAGAATAGACGATTTATTTGACCAGCTACAGGGAGCAAGGTATTTTTCCAAGATTGACTTATGATCCTGATATCATCAGGTTCAGATTCGTGAAAAGGATATTCCAAAGACTGCCTTCAGGACTCGATACGGCCATTTTGAATTCTTATTTATGTCCTTCGAGCTGACAAATGCCCCAGCGGTGCTTATGGACCTGATGAACAGTATCTTCAGATCATACCTGGACTTGTTCGTGATAGTATTTATCAATGATATTCTGGTGTATTCTCGCTCAGAGGAAGACCACTAGGATCATCTGCGGACAGTGCTCCAAATTCTCAGAGACCGCTAGCTATACGTGAAATTTTTTAAATGTGAATTTTGGATGAATTCAGTAGCCTTCTTGGGCCATATTGTGTCAGATGCGGGTATACAGGTAGATACACAGAAGAAACAGTGAAAACATGGCCTAGACCTACCACTCCGACCGAGGTACGCAGTTTCCTGGGATTAGCCAGGTACTACAGAAGGTTTGTGGAAGGATTTTCCACTTTAGCAGTACCTTTAACTAAACTGACGTAGAAGGTAGCAAAATTCCATTGGACTGAGGCGTGTGAGCAGAGCTTTCAGTTACTGAAAGACAGACTGACATCAACACCAGTGTTAGCATTGCCAGAAGGAACAGAGGGTTATGCAGTTTATTGTGATGCTTCGGGTGTTGGGTTAGGATGTGTTTTGATGCATCATGGTAAAGTGATTGCTTACGCTTCCAGGCAGTTGAGGAAGCATGAGAATAACTATCCTACCCATGACCTGGAATTAGCTGCGGTAATTCATGCCTTGAAGATATGGAGACACTACTTGTATGGCGTCCACGTGGATATTTTCATTGATCACAAAAGCCTACAGTATATCTTCACCCAGAAAGAATTGAATTTGCAGCAGTGTCACTGGTTAGAGCTGTTGAAAGATTATGATGTGAATATTTTATATCACCCAGGAAGGGCCAATGTGGTAGCAGATGCCCTTAGCCGTAAACCTACGGGAAGTTTGGCATACTTACAGCCCGAGCAGCGGGAGTTGGCCCGAGAATTGCATCAATTAGCCAATTTAGCCGTTCGTATAGCATAAACAGGAGACAATAGAGCAGTAATCCAGAACACCGCAGTGTCGTCTTTTGTTGTGAAAGTGAAGGAATGGCAGTATGAAGATCCTAGCCTGGTTCAGCTTAGAAACAGGGTTCAGCGAGGGGAAGTGACATATTTTTAGGTAACTGAGGATGGAGTTTTGAGATATACGGATCGCCTCTGTGTTCCAAACATTGCAAGGCTTCGCTATCAAATTATGGCAAGGTACACTACGCTCGTTATTATCTCCATCCAGGTTGTACAAAGATGTACCATGATGTGAAAGAGATCTACTGGTGGCCAGGAATGAAAAAGGGTATAGCAGCATTTGTAGCTCAGTGTCCCAATTGCCAACAGGTAAAAGTTGAACATCAGAAACCAGGCGGACTGACTCAGGATATAGTCGTGCCTCTATGGAAATGGAAAGCAGTTAATATGGACTTTGTAGCAGGATTACCTCGCACCAGGCATAGATATGATTCGATCTGGGTAATTGTTGACAGGTTGACAAAATCAGCTCACTTTCTGCCAGCAAGGGCTACCTTTTCAGCCGAAGATTATGCTGAGCTGTATACCAAAGAAATAGTCAGATTGCATGGTGTTCCATTGTCAATCATCTCCGACAAAGGGGCACAGTTTACAACTATGTTTTGGCAATCATTTCAGAGAGGCTTGGGGGCGCAGGTTAGCGTGAGCATAGCTTTCCATCCTCAGACAGACAGGCAGGCAGAACGTACCATCCAGACTCTCGAGGATATGTTACGAGCATATGTGTTAGATTTTGGAGGTAGCTGGGATGAACATCTACCGCTTATTAAGTTCGCCTATAATAACTATCATTCAGCAATTCAGATGGCGCCTTATGAAGCTTTATATGGGCGGAAGTGCAGATCTCCAGCTGGTTGGTTTAAGGTAGGTGAATTAGCATTAATTGGGCCAGATATCATTCATCAGTCAGAAGAGGAAGTAAAGCTTATCAGGGAACGTCTGCTAACTGCTTAGAGCCTCCAGAAATCTTATGTTGATGTGCGGAGAAGAACTTCGAATTTAATGTGGGTAACTTGGTATTCCTGAAGGTTTCGCTGATGAAGGGTGCGATGAGATTTGGCAAGAAAGGCAAGCTTAGCCCGAGGTTTTTTAGGCCTTATCAGATTCGCCGAAGAATAGTCCAGGTGGCCTAGGAATTGGAATTACCCCCAGAATTAGAATCCGTTCACCCAGTTTTCCACGTATCAATGCTGAGGAAGTGCGTAGGAGACCCCTCCCGGATTGTCCCAGTTCAAGATGTTCAAGTCAAGAAGAGTTAGCTTATGAAGAAGTTCTAGTAGCCATACTAGATCGGCAGATCCACAGATTAAGAACTAAAGATGTTGCTTATGTCAAGGTATTATGGCGGAATAAGAACCGAGAGGAGATGACCTGGGAAGCAAAAGATGATATGAAAGTCAGATATCCTCCGTTATTCCAGACTTAGTCAGATTATACAGCCAGAGGTAAGTTGTTATTATTGTTTCATAAGTTGCAGTATATACATATGTATGTGGAGTAGTTGACTCAAATTTATTGTGAAATAAATGCTATAGTATGGTGTGGAGTACCTGTATTGGACTTTTCTATGTTTCAGGGTTTTTGGATAGTCTATATTACAGGGGAGACTCTGCCGAAATTTTTCCAGAATAAGTAATTGCATGTTAAGATTCTTGAAGCTAGAAGTTAACATTCAAGGATGAATGTTCTTAAGGGGGGAGGATGTTACACCCCGTAAGTTTATAGCACTTAGTTGGCCTATTCGCATGTTGGTTGGGAGTTTTAGAATGTCATACGTGCGAGGAAAGGGCCCGGGGAAAGGCCGAACAAGTGCCAAGTTGGAATTTCGCAAGAGGAGGCCGAACCGCGCTGCCCAAAGGGGAAAGTTTGCACGGAGGCACCATCTCCGCGATAGCCAACGTGGCACGGAGCCAAATTGGCGCGTTGGCCAACGTGCCACGTTGCTATGCAACTGGCTTCAAGTATATAAAGGCCTCACCCTTTAACTTAAAGTCGTTTTCACATATAAAACGATCAGAACAGGAGGAGGACAAAGGGTTCTTGTAAATTTTCATTCGATTACGCTGTCAAACATTGTCTAAAGTCAAATTAACTTCTGGTATCGAAGTATAAGGCTGTAGGGAGCATTTCTACGGAGTTAGTTTCGTAAAATTCGCCCAGCGAATCGTCGTCCCACCGAGCCAAAGTGATTGGAATTGCTCCAAATTAGTGTTAACACAATCCCAGGCTTAAAGTGAGAACTTCTCCCTTCTAGATTCTCGAGAAATTATGAGTTTTCGATCGTTCTTCGATAAGTTGAAGAATAGTCAATATATTTACATATTAAGTATTGTTTTCTTCCAACATAGTAATGAAGTTAGTTCTATTCTTTCGTGAATGTGATTACAGTTGGAAAGAACAACTGAATACTAGCCGAACCTTGCAAGATAATTGGTAAACCGACAGTCGAGGTATGTAATAGCAGTCTCTTTCGGCAAGTTAGTTTCTCCAGTATAGTAAAATAGCATGAATACCAGTAAAGTATTTCAGAAACAGTATATCATGCTCAGTATGAAATTCAGTAAAGTATGTCAGAAATTGTAATCATGTTCAGTATATATCATATGTAGTTATTGTTTTCAGTTGAGACTTCTGATTGTATAGTTTTGGGCTGGATTACCTGTATATCTTCCGTGACCGCCCTAGGGTTAATGGCTGTGTCGACTCGTCCGCCAAAGGGCGAGGATACGTCGCTATACAGAGTGGCATGCCGTCTTCCAGGGACGAAGATGGGGAGCCATCTCCTCATATTTTGTTGTGGTTGGCCTATACACACACCCGTCGAGCGCTTGCGCCCAGGGTGTTGATTTCAGGAGTCCTCCGGACTTAGATACAACTATAGTCAGGGGCCCAACGGACCCAAGTTGCATACCCAGGGGATCGGTAGGATGCTTATAGCTACTAGTTGATGTGGTATGACTTGGGTAGAGGTAAATAGATTGAGATGTGTTGATTGCACCTTCCAGCTTATGGGGGCTAGGTAAGGTTTATGTTATGTTGTTTTAGTTATTGATAGATAAACAGTAGAATGCCATGTTATCAGGTATGACTCATACTCTTCTAAGTATAGTTATGTTTAATCCTAATCCCACTATTTCAGTCAGTTTCAGTCCGTTTCCTATTACTTCGGTTACTACCAGATTCATTATCTACTTTCAGATATTTACAGTTATTGCTTTACATACTCAGTACCTATGGTACTGACGCCCGCTTTTGGGGTGTTGCATTACTTTCCTGTAGTTGTACTTAGAAGAGGAGCAGATCACTCGTAGTTCCAGTCAGCAATACAGAGCCTTCAACTCCTTTCATCCGGAGCTTGGAAGACAGAGGTTTACTTTCTTCTTGTCTGTACAGTATGGGTAGGGCGGGACCCTGTCCCAACCATCTTATTATTCTTAGAGGCTTGCAGATTGTATCATATTCCCTATGGTTAGATGTATCGGCCGTGTGGGGCCATATATGTGATTTATACTATATGTGATGGTGTGTGGGGCCTTGTTTAGCTGTTAGCTTATGACCTTGTCGGTCACAGATTAGTTTAGAGCCTGATTTCGTTTTCTTCAGCTATAACTAGATATCATGGTTGCCTTGTCGGCCCGCATAGGACTCCTTATATTTAGTTGTTTCTAGTTAGCTGTTTGCTTTTAACAGGCGGCTATAGGCCTTGTCGGTCGGGGGCTGTATTTACAGCCGCTATATAGCCCGTCGTTTTCTTGATTCCAGAATTAGAGACAGCCTTGCACCAGAAGTGCTTAGGATGAGTTAGTTCAGCAGTCTAGGTTCTATTAGGGCACCAGGTGCCAGTCATGCCTCCCAAGGCGGGGCGTGACACTTTCATCAAATGGGAATTTTAGATTTAAAAGATTGAAACATGAATTTTGAAGAAAATAATATAAAACCATCCCTTCATAATTCAATAATTAAAACTCAATTAAATCATACCCATAAATATAGTTCACATTTTCATGCATTTGAGAAAACCCCATAGTCTTGAATACGAGAATTCATGATTTAATTGAATTTTGGGCATGGATGAGGAATAATTTCACCCATTATAAAACCCTACATACCTGGGAATGGATTGACCTAATGTTCCTTGAATATCAATAAAGAAATAAATGGACACTTGGGGAAGAATACCTTGAATCTCCCAAAAGTCTCCCTAAAGTTCTTGCATGAGAATGGGCATGCAGAAAGGACTTGACTCCTCTTATCACACTAAGAAAATATCCAAAACGACGTAGTTTAGGGTCAAAAGCGTGGAAAAGTTAGAAATTCCCTTAAAACTATTTCCTTGAAAACTGTCTCGGGCAGACCAACGACCGACCAACGGGTCGTGGCAACATACCACGACTTGTGGTATCGAGTAGTCGGGTCCACTGCCTCATAACATATCTCAGATCCTTCCCACGACTCGTCAGGATGAGTCGTTACTTCAAAACACGGGTCTCTAAATCGATCATCGTCAACTCCTTGACCAATGATATAGGATCATCAAAAAAGGGAAGTTCCCTAAAATGCCTCGTAGGCCCTTCCTCATAAGTGTGGCGCGCTTCACACCCATGAAAAAGGCTCTACTTAATGCGGCTTTCAGACACCCTAGGTCACTCTATCTAATGCTCTGATACCAAATTTGTCACCTCCCGAGCATGGACCCTAGACCGAGACACAGGACCTAGAGCCATGAATGACACCAAGCTTACCCATGACACATACACAACATGAACAAGAGAATATCTAAAGCAGTAAGTAAGGCATAAGCATAACATAAGAAGATGTCTAGGATATATATAGCATGAAACATGAAATAGGACAATATGTCAACAACGTTGATCATTTACTACAAAGCTGTCTGAAAAAGCCTCTATCAAAGACGAGCTGATGGGATAGCATCCATAAATAGCTCGCTAAGTATGAAAACTAAAAACAAGAACATAACATAAGAATTGGTAAACGTCTTTGGAAGATGAGGACTCACCTAAACAGGGACTGAGCTAGACTTCTGTGGGAGCGAGACTAACGACGAGGCTAAGATTTGTCGCCCGAACATATATCATGAAACGATATAGCATAGAGCATATGGTCAGTATTTGGAATGTACTAAGTATGCAAGGTGAGTAAGGCATGCTAGTAAATAGAATAAAAGAGGTCATAAGAGTAAAAGTAGTATAAGACATGAGTTATGATCATAAGCTAAACATGAGGGCTCAAGAATTTCAAAACTGTTACATAAGCTGAACGTGACTTAATTTATAGTAATATCTTGTAAAAACATAATTTTATCCAAGATATCATAAGTCATAACATGAACATGTATAAAAGACAAGGAACAGTGGGAGACTTATCATAAACAACACCATCAAGTATGAGCACATGATGCCCCAACTATGTCGCTCAAGTAGGTAGAGTTGTCCTAAGCCTTGCCAGGGCAAAGGACGATGCAACGCCTAATATCATTCATGAGGCCATGAGCGCAGGGAAACACTCTCTGGTGAGGCCCCAAACATGTAAATAAATCTATGGTGGCACATAGTTCTGAGACCCAAGTGGATTGCACCCATGGCCTACTTGGTACTAGACACTACTCCCAAGAACATGCAATATGCTCTTATTGTGAATCATGAAATCATACATGGTTTTACATCGGCTAGTTGGAAACATGAAAATTATAATCGTACTCTAAAGTACGTGACTAGTCATGAAGACAATGCCACTAAGTAGACCTTGATACATAAACTTTCTTCTCATAAAAATCATATAAAATTGGATAAGCCTATCTGGAAAACATGGAATTGTGAGGAATTCTTGTAGAAAGCATGCATCATAATCATAAAACATAACTTGCATCTTAAGAGACTTGAAATCATAAGAAAATATGAAGTTCATTTGATTTGGGTCTAAACTAAGAAGTTTATAAATTCATGCTTCAACTTGAGGTTTATAGATTCATGAGGGGTTGATATGGGATATGTAATCTTAATAATAGTAACATCATTAAATCATAAAGGAGAATGATTTCATCAGGGCATATGAAGGAATTCACCCACAATAAGATTAATCCTAGAATATCTAACGTTAGGGCATGGGAAGTTGGTATTATGGATTCATCTTGAAATGGGGAATGAGGGTGGAAGAAACCCTTCATTAACAATCTTACATACCTGGGTTGATAATCCCTCAGCTTGCCTTGAAGACCCAAAGAGTATTGAGATGAAAGAGGTGATGAAAACCTTGCTTGACTTGAGAGATGACCTTCAACTTATGATTGTATTGAAAGAATGAGGACTTAGGCTAGGTTAAACCCCTTAATACTCACTTTAAGAATTCCAGAATGACTTCACTTAGGAGTTAAAAGCATAGAAAGTAATGGAAATACCCTTGACACTTCGCATTAAAAATCTTGTATGCCAGTGGTCTAGACTCATACCATGAGTCATTGGTTCTCACCAAGACTCGTGGTGACCATACGTTGTATGATGGCTTGATTTCAACTTCTCTGGTATTTTGTACCATCACTGGTCATCACAAACTGTGACACCACACAATGAGTCATACCATGACTCATTACGTCCAAGACCTATCAACTAGTTGTATGTCACGACTCCTGATGATGACCCATTATAGGGACCCACGGGTTGTACTATTACTCATCATATCAGGACTGTCTCTGCAGATGCAACCCATAATTCATGACCAAAAGTCGTACCACTCTACCACAACTCATGGTGTGGACTCGTGGTCTAGGGGATGAAAATTTTGAGGCTTACCATGACTCCACTAATGACTTGTAAGTTCATACAACAAATCATACCACGAGTTGTTATCACTTGTCTAAAGGGACTGTTAGCTCACCATTATTCCTCCTATACTCCGTCATGACAGACTACGACTCATACCACGAATCATTTTATGTACAATTTATAGATTTTTCTGCTGGTTCTACTACCAGTTTAGGATTTGATCTTAGGGACTTTTGTGGTGTTATGTTATCTCCCCCTTAGAAACATTCTTTCTAGAATAGAGACCAACTAAGCTAAAAAGGTAGGGAAAGAACAGTAATCCTAAAGTTGAAATGCTATAGACTGAAAGCTGATGGACTGATTGACTTCCAATTGGGATACATGGCTATAATGAATTCACGAATCATAAATACATGCTAAAATATGAAAGAAACTGATAGACATGAATGTGGCATTAAACTAAGTAGAGTACTAGGGAGGAAACTAATACCTAATTTACTATGAATTGACAATACTTTCGATGCTTAAAACTGGGAAATAAGCATGGAACTTAGGTGTGTTTATATGGATATGAGGAACGTTTACTTTGTTTTCAGGGAAAATAGATGTTGGAGCTGAATTGTATAAAAGATGGAGAAAAATGAGGAAAAGTGGCTTAGTACGAATCTTAGTACGAGGTACGAGCCGTACTGAGAGTCGTGGAAAGGCCCAAGAGCAAAGTGTAAGGAAAGGACAAGTTACAGCTCATGGTATGAGCTGTACCATGGAAGTCATAGAAAGTTCCAAGAGGAATTGCATAGGCCAAGTATCTTGGTACGGGTAGTAACCATGAGTCATGAGACCTACCTAAGACCTGTACCAAGGAACCGTGGACAAGACCGTAAAAATAGAAGACTAGAAAAACATAAGGTATGAGAAGGAGTCACATTTCGTGGAATTGAGGTACGAGTCATACTAAGAAATCAATGGACGTTGACAAAGAATTTCAGCAAGTTCAGGTTCAAGCCACGAGAAGATTGTACGACTCATAGGTTCTTGGTACGAGTCGTACCAGAAGTCAACAGTTAGCTAGATTCAGCAGAAGCTAGCCAATGTAGGAGTCAAGGTACTACCCGAACAATCCTGTTATGGGTCATATGTGAAGACGGTGATAGTTTTTGGTCGCATCCATTTACTTAGGAGAAGTTTCCAATTATTTGCACAAAGGTTATGTTTAGTAGGGATGTTACACCCCATAAGTTTCTAGCATGTAGTTGGCCTATTCGCATATTGGTTGGGAGTTTAAGGATGCCTTACGTGTGAGGAAAGGGCCCGGGGAAAGGCCGAACGAGTGCCAAGTTGGGATTTCGTAAAAGGTGGCCGAACTGCGCTGCCCAGAGGGGAAAAGTGGCACGGAGCTGGGACCTCCGCATTAGCCAACGTGGCATAGAGCCAAAACGGAATGTTGGCCAGTGTGCCACGTTGCCATGTATTTTGCTGCAAGTATATATAGGCCTCACCCTTTAACTTTATATCATTTTCCATTGTACACACGACCAGAAACAGAGGGAGGACGAAGAGAATATATAATTTTCTTCCGTTCACGCCGTCCAAACTCAAATTAACTTTGGGTACCGAAGTATAAAGCTGCAGGGAGCATTTTTACGGAGTTAGTTTCGCGAAAATCTCCCAGCGAAGCATCGACCCGCTGATTCAAAATGATTGGAATTGCTCCAAACTAGTGTTAATACACTCCCAGCATTAAATTATGGAGAATAGCTGAATATTAGCCGAGCTACGCCAGTTAATCAGAAAGCCGGCAGTCGAGGTATGTAAAGTCAGTTTCTTTCGGCAAGTTAGTTGTCCCATTATAGTAAAACAGTATATATTCCAGTAGAGTATTTCAGAAACGGTATAGTGTACTCAGTATGAAATTTAGTAAAGCACGTCAGAAATATTATATCGTGTTTATCATGAAACTTAATAAAACAGCATAAGTCCCAGCAGATTATTTAAGAAATGCTATATCATGCTTTAGTATGAGATTCAGTACAGCATGTCAGAGATTATATTATTATTATCAGATTCAGTATGTATTATATGCAGTCATTACTATCAGTTGAGACTTGATTGTATTGTTTGGGGTTAGATTACCTAGCTTCCGTGACCGCCCCAGGGTTAATAGTTGTATCGACTCGTCCGCCAGAGGGCAAGGATACGTTACTCTACGGAGTGGCATGCCATCCGCTAGGGACAAAGATGGGATGCCAGATTCCCCATATTGTGCCTTGGTCGGCCTTTATACACCCCCGTCGGGCGCTTGTGCCCGGGGTGTTGATTTCAAGAGTCCTCCAGACTCAGGTACATTTATAGTCAGGGGCCCAGTGGGCCAAAGTTGTATACCCAGGGAATCGACAGGATGCTTATAGTTACTAGGTGATGTGGTATGACCTGGGCAGGGGTAAATAGATTGTGATGATTGTACCTTCCGGCTTATGGGGGCCAGGTAAGGTTTATGTTGTGTTAAGTTATGTAATGTTATTTTAGTTATGGTTAGATAGATAGTAGGACACCATGTTACCAGGTACGACTCCTACTCTTTTCAGGATAGTTAAGGTTAGTCCTGAACCCACTATTCCAGTCAGTTTTCGTCTGTCTTTCTTATTGCTCCAGTTACTATCAGTTTCATTATTTTCTTTCAGTTATTTTCAGTTGTTGCTTTGCATACTCAGTACCAATGGTACTGACGCCCGTTTTGAGGTGCTGCATTACTTTCCTGCAGGTGTACATAGACGAGGAATAGATCCCTTGTAGTTCCAAACAGCGATACAGAGCCTTCAGCTCCTTTCATCCGTAGCTTGGAAGACAGAGGTTTACTTTCTTCTTGTCTGTACAGTATGGGTAGGCCGGGGCCCTATCCCGACCATCTTATTATTCTTAGAGGCTTGCAAATTGTATATTTTCCCTGTGGTTAGCTGTATTGGCCGTGTGGGGCCTTATTCAGTTGTTAGTTGGTGGCCTTGTCGGTCACAGATCAGTTTAGTGCTCGATNGTAGTTGGTTTTTCTGGTTAGTTGTTTATATCCTTACAGGTGGCTATAGGCCTTGTCGGCCGGAGGCTGTGTTTACAACCGTTATATAGCCCGTCGTTTTCTTGAATCGAGAGTTAGAGCCAGCCTGGCTCCAGAAGTTCTTAGGCTCAGTTAGTCCAGTAGTCCAGGTCCTAGTAGGGCACCAAGTGCCAGTCATGCCTCCCAAGGTGGGGCGTGACAAGGGAGACGCGGATTAGAAGATATCATAGAGCCGAACATTGAGTTTCATTTTTCATTGAGAGACAACTTGTTGTGAATTTTAATTCAAGTCTTAGAGATATTCTTGCTTTGATTTCTTCCTTGTTCTTGAATCATTCAACATCAATTCTTGAAATAATCAAGCAGGTTTTCTTTTCAATTATTTCTGTAAGTATTCAATTATGTGTTTGTCTATTAATGCTAATAACGATCTTACAATCATGAGAGGCTAAAAACCTCCACACTAGGGTTACACAAAGTGATTCAACACCAATTCTAAACACTTGTATTGTATTCTCTTCATCTTTAATGTTTCTTAGTGAAGCGCAATATTAAGACTTTCCCGAATTCTTTACTTTCTTGAACATAGAGAAGTAGAGATTAGGAAAAGAGAATTACAAATCCTTGATCTTTATGGGTCATTTTATGACTTGAGTTGCGGTCACAAGATAGTTAATTTTGAACAAATTGATAACGGTTGAAGTGAAATCGCTCATGATACCTAACCTGGTGATTGAGTATAGCCATCCAATAGGGGCGAACCAGTCGTTTCGATCCTAGTTATTTGTTCTATAAGTAAGAATTGGGATAGATCAGAAGTGTAAACCCGAAGTAGTTATGAACCCATGGGGAACACTTACCCTAGTTAATTTCAAATCTTGATAAGCAGCAATGAATTTTCAATCTTTTTTTATAATTGTTTTTATAAATCCCCTTTTTTGGAGATAACATACCTAAAAGCTTAAATACCTGTGTTATTCTATATCTTGACCATATTCCCTGTGGAATCGACCCCAACCTTTGTTGGGTTCTTTATTGACAACATCTGCGTCATGCTTTATCCAGAGTGTGAGTTTGAGCATTATTAAAAGGTGGCATTGTTGCTGGGGAATAGGCTTAAGATTAGATTCATTGGTTGTGTTTAACTTTTAGTTGTTATTTCCTCATTTACGTTTTCTTTTTGTTTATGACACCCACAGGTTGTCTCTTGGTGAATACCAACTACTCGATGGAGTGGAAACCCCCTGATTCTTCTTGATCTTGAACTAGAACGAACACTGCGAAGAATGGAGAACCATGAGTAAAGAGAGGCCCGTCTTGCTGAAGCAAGCTCGGCAAGCTGCACTTCAAGAAGCCAAGGATGCTCGGGATGAATTCATAAATGCTGGCCGTGATGGAAGGGGCAATAAAGGCCAGAGATATGCTCCTCGGTTCTTTGATGAGGACGACCCGGATATTGATGAAGTCGAGTCAACTGGAGCTATCGTACTACCACCTTTTTCTGCTGGGGCAAAGTTTGACACTATGATACAATTGCTGAATATGGAAGTGGTGTTTAGTGGTCATGCAACTGATTGTGCCAACCTACACTTGATGAACTTCTTTGGAATATGTAAGGCGTACAGGTTGCTCGGTGTAAGTCAGGATGCAATAAGGTTTAGACTCTTCCCCTTCTCTCTTTCTGGAGAGGCCACTCTATGGTTATCGGAGTTGGCCAATGACTATATTACCAACTGGAGGGTGCTTAAACAGGCTTTCTTAGAAAGGTTCTTTCCACCCTCCAGGATGCTACAGTTTAAATATGAACTCTATAACTTGCGATAACTAAAAACGGAGTCACTTCATGAAACCTGGTTGAGATTTAAAAACAAGTTGACCAAGTGCCTAAACCATAAAATTCCAGATGACAGTTTGTTAGAGATTTTTTACAGTCATAAGTAATAGAACAAAGTTGTAGTAAATACTGTGGCGGGAGGAGCACTGATGAGTTACATATGGAAATAAGCTGCCATTGTTCTTATCAGAGTAACTAAGACTAACAGGGCCTGCACACTAGGGAAGCGGAAGTAGCTGTAGGTACGTATGGGTATGACTGCAGATCAAAATATAAAGGAGGAGGAGCGTGATCAGGAACTAGCTCATATGTGGACATCATTGGACCTGCTCATGAAGCATATTATGGGTGTTGGTTCTAGAAAGGTTAATGCGTTGGTAGCTCGGGGAAAGGAATTGGTGCAGGAGCATTTAGATTTCGAGGAGGAGGAAAACTTCTTGGACAATCAGTGGTGAGTTTTTAGGCCAATGCCCATGGGTATGGACAGGACACTTAGATCCATGGTTCTAGAAATCAAGTTCGGAACTAGTATCGGGACAACTACAACCAAAATGGGTATAGGGATAGGAGTTGAGGTCATGAGCGAGAGGGAGAGTGGAGAAAGAATGATGGTTATCGCAACGATCACACAGGTTTGTATGTCCCTCCTAATGCACGTGAGGGTGAGACTAGACCCTCAAGGTTGGAAAACATGATGGTTGAAATGCTTAAAAAGGTAAAATCCACTAATGATCCACTGAGGGACATTCGGGCCGATATATCGGGGATGAACTAGATAGTTGAATCGCATGCAACTGTGATAAAACAGATTGAGCAGCAACTTGGACAAATGTTTGCGTCCCTAAACCAAAGGAAGAAGGGAACACTTCCTAGCAACACTTTGAATAACAAACACTATATGGCTGTGATGACTAGGAGTGGAAAGACTACAGTTGACCCCCCTTTTTTGGTTGTAGTTGAGATGGAAAGACAAAAGGAGATTGAGCTTGGTGAGGAAGATGAGGTTGTTGAGCATGAGCTCACAAATGAGGCTGAGTTTATTAAGGCTCTAGTTGGTGCAAAGGAGTCCGAAGTTAAAAAGGGTAAGAAGCAAGGGGGCGCACAAATTTATAAAGCTATCCCTCGACCACCGGCACCATTCCCTCAAAGAATTAAGAAGAAGGCAGAAGATGGTAAGTTTCAAAAATTTCACTCTATGCTTAAATAGTTATCGGTGAACATACCATTGGTCGAGGTATTGGAGAAGATGCCTGGATATGCCAAGTTTGTGAAGGACCTTGTGATGAAGAAGAGGTCCGTGAGCTATGAGCCAGTAGGAAACTTGCATCATTGCAGTGTCATAGCTCGGGGCCTTGCTCAAAAGAAGGAGGATCCAGGTGCCTTCACCATTCCATGCATGATTGGTTATTTTGAGTTTGTGAAGGCACTTTGTGGTCTAGGTGCAAGCATCAACCTGATGCCATTAGTTTTCTTCAAACAGCTGGGCTTGGGAGCCCCCACACCGACGTCAATGCAACTATTGATGGCAGATCGTATAGATAAAAAGCCGATGGGAATCATAGTTGATGTGCTTGTCAAGGTGGAACATTTCATCTTCCCAGCTGACTTCGTAATCCTTGATTGTGAGGTTGATTTTGAGGTTCCCATTATCTTGGGGCGACCATTCATGGCCATTGGGAGAGCCTTGGTAGATATGGAAGATGGACAACTAAAGTTCAGGCTAAATAAAGAGGAGGACACTTTTAACGTCTGCCGGTCAATGAAGCTGCCCAATGAATTTAGGGTTGTCTCAGCAATCGATGATGATTCCGAGTTTCTTGATGAATTCTACATAGTCAAGAGACTTGCGTCGTGTCGCAACATCAAAATCAGGCGCTTCTTGAGAGGCAACCCATGTGGTGGTTTGGTGAAGTCTGAGTAACCAGACCACCTGCGTCGTGCTGCGGCGTTAAATCAAGTGTTGCATGGGAGGTAACCCATGAAAGGTGAAGTCTGAGTAGCCACAGGTATGTCCCTTTCCCTTGTTGGTACATATTTTATGCTTCGGGGACAAAGCATGTTTTACAATAGGGGGTGTACTTGTATTTTTGGGAATTTTTTATTTGTCCAAGTGTTTCTCTTGCCATGTTTCTTTTTCCTCGGGCATGCTATCTAGTAGAACCGGCATATTTAGGTTGTTTTTGTTTAATTAAAAGTAGCTTAGAATTACGTTGCAGTCAATAAATGTACTAGTTTGAAGTTTTTGAAAAAATTTACCCTGTTTAAAATTTTTGATGTTAGCTGCGTAGTTAATCACAATTGCATCAGTTATGTGGATCCTTGTATGGCATTTAAATTATGAGCGTGAGTAGTTGTAGTTTAGCCATGCATGAATTGGATAGGTAGATTAAATGCAAAATGGTACCATGAGTGAGTGAGGATGTATACCTAGTTCAATACTACGTAGAGGATCTAGAACTTGCCCGGTTGGTCTCTGCATAGGCTTTAGGATAGTTGGTTAGAAAATGATAATAGGTTGTTATTGGTTTTAGCTAGTTTGCTTAAATGACCCTACCAAATGATGATGAATCCCTTGGTCTTGATTTTGTGCCTTATATTAACCATTTTTCTTTGATTAACCTTTAACCTTACCCATTATTTATAATGAACATGTTTTTACCCTGGTCCTTCCTTGGACATTGTGAACCTCAACTCAGGAAAAAGGCCTAAGTTGATGGTGGCTATAGTAGGGTGCATAGATTGCGGGGAGGTGAAAAAGGAAAAGAAAGAAAAAGGTTAAAGATGAGGTGTGGTGTGACATGAAAAGAAAGGAAAAAAAAGAGCTGAAAAGGAAAAATGAAAAGAAAATAGAAGAGAAAAAGGAATAAAAAAATGAGAAAAACACACCACACCCATATATTGCATATATATGGAGAAAAAGGAGGAAAAAGTTGAAAAAGTAAAAAATAGGGTAAAAAGTGTAAAAGTTGATCCACAAGTATGTAGTGCCAAGGAGGGTTTTGTCACTTAATTCCATATTTACCATACCCATCCCGAAGCCTACATTACAATCTGAACAAAGTCCCATAGTGATCCTAGTTTAACTGTTCAAAGAGCCTAAGTAGAGAAAATAAGGGCAAGCCTATTGTATCCGATGTGAAGTATTTGGAACTTCGTTGGCGGAGTGAGAGTCCCATTTATTTAATCCCAAGTTCATTATTTTATATATCTATGAGTGTTGGGGACTTTATTTGTTGTGAGGGTACTTGGTTTCTGTTGTATTTTACCAATTGTCTGTGTTAATAGCATTGGTGATAGCTCAATTCTCTATTAATAGTTAGATACCATATCTTAATCCCTGTATGTCATTGATTGTGGTTAAATGTGTGCATAGCTGACTTAGTTTGAATAGAAAAGGGGTCATTAGAAGAATGTGGTTCATAGTGCAAATTTTGTTGTGTTGGCTGTAGGTATTCTAGGTTTACTTTCTAGTTAAGCATCATTTTTAGTTTTTTTTTCATTGCCTGAGGACATGCAAAAGTCTTACATTGAGGGTATTGATGTACTGTGAGTTGAAAAAACTTTTGATGCTTAAAACTGGGAAATAAGCATGGACTTAGGTGTGTTTATATGGATATGAAGTATTTTTACTTTGTTTTCAAGGAAAACAAATTTTTGATCTGAATTGTACAAAAGATGAAAAAAAATGCAGAAAAGTGGCTTAGTACGGATCTTAGTACGAGCCATACCATCCTGATATGAGCGGTACTGAGAGTCATGGAAAGGCCCAGGAGAAATGTGTAAGGCAAGGACAAGTTACAGCTCATGGTATGAGCCCTACCATCCTCGTACGAACCGTACCATAGCAGTCGTAGAAAGTTCCAGGAGGAACTGCACAAGCCAAGTATCCTGGTATGGGTAGAAACCACAGGTCGTGAGACCTACCTAAGACCCGTACCAAGGAACCGTGAAAAAGACCAGAAGAATAGAAGACTAGCCGAACTTAAGGTACGAGAAGGAGTCACAGAATGTGGAACTAAGGTATGAGTCATACTAAGCCATCAGTGGAAGTTAACACATAATGTTAGTAAGTGCAAGTTCAAGCCACCTGAAGATTGTACGATTCATAGGTTCTTGGTACAAGTCGTACTAGAAGTCAACACTTAGCCAAATTCAATAGAAGCCAACCAATGTACGAGTCAAGGTATTACCTGTACAATCCTATTATGGGTCGTATGTGAAGGCAACAACATTTTTTGGTAGTTTTCCTTAGGAGAAGTTTCCAATTATTTGTATAAATACTTTTTAGATTATTTTCATTTGGGAGACGCAATAAGAAGAGATCAGAGAGTCGAACATTGAGTTTTATTTTTCATTGAGAGAAAAGTTGTTGTGAATTTTAATTCAAGTCTTGGAGATTTTCTTGCTTTGATTTCTTCCTTGTTCTTGAATTATTCAACATCAATTCTTTCAACAATCAAGCAGAGTTTCTTTTCAATCATCTTTGTATGTATTCAATTATGTATTTGTCAATGAATGTTAATAACGATCTTACAATCATGAGAGGCTAAAACCTCCACAACTAGGATTGTGGGAATCATGGTGAATTAACGAACTAGGGTTACACAAAGTGATTCAAAATCAATTCAAAAAACTTGTATTGTATTCTTTTCATCTTTAATATGTCTTAATGAAGTGCAACGTTAAGACTTGCCCGAATTCTCTACTTGCTTGAACCAAGAGAAGTAGAGATTAGGAAAAGAGAATTACAACAAAGTCTTGATCTTTATGGGTCATTGTATGACTTGAGTTGCGATAGTGGGAAAGTTAATTTGGAACAAATTGATAACTTTTGAATTGAAATCACTCATGAGACCTAACCCGGTGATTGAGTATAGTCATCCAATAGGGATGAACCAGTCATTTGGATGAACCCTAGTTATCAGTTCTATAAGTAAGCATTGGGATAGATCAGAAATGTAACCCCAAAGTAGTCATGAACCCATGGGGAACACGTACCCTAGTTAATTGCAAATCTTGATAAACAGCAACCAATTTTCAATCTTGTTTTATAATTGTTTTTATAATCCCCACTTTTGGAGATAACATACCTAAAAGATTAAATACATGTATTATTCTATATCTTGACCATATTCCCTATGTGATCGACCTCAACCTTTGTTGGGTTCTTTATTAACAACATCTGCTTCATGTTTTATCAGGAGTTTGAGTTTAAGCATTATCAATATCTCATACTGGAATGGAGCTGGAAGGGAAAAGGTGTGGGTATCTAGCCACCATATCTGCTTCGGCTTCCCATATAGCTCCCTCAACAAAATGATTTCTCCACAAAACCTTCACTGAAGCTACCTCCTTATTCCTCAACTTCCAAACCTGACGATCTAGGATCTCAACCAGATCCTCCTCATCGATAAGGTTGTCCTTCACACCAATTCTCTCTACTGGAAAAACTAAAGCTGCATAACCAAGGCAGTTTTTCAATAAGGACACATTGATAACCGGAGGCACCGATGCTAACTCGCTAGTAACTCAAACTCATAAGCAACTTTGTCGTGGGTCGACTTGGAGTCTCTCGGGGCTCCTTGTCCCATGTTACGATCCGGGCCTTCATTTGGGTCGTGACAAACTTGGTATCAGAGCAATAGCTTTGAAGTGTCCTAGGGTGTCTTAAAGTCGCGTTAAGTAGAGTCTTTTTCATGGGTGTGAAGTGCGCCACACTTATGACGAAGAGGCTACAAGATGTTTAGGAAATGTTCCCTTCTTTCATGATCTATGTCGTGTAATAGAAAGTATTTCTATCCTTCTAATTCGTGCTATTCGCGATTGTAGAATCATGGCTCCCCGAAGAATGAGTGGTAGGAGAAATGGGAATGGTAAAGGCCGCGAGGATGGTAACAGTAATGGGCACCAGCAAGCCCCACCAGTTTAGGAGCACCAGGCACTAGAGCCAGTTGCCCATGCAGAGTTTCGAGCAGCTATCCAGATGCTTGTGCAGGCCTTGACCGATCAGGTCAATCAGTAGGTTGTTGTGCATATTCCACTAAATGTTTATGTGGCGGTGGCTCGATTCAGAGATTTCTTGCGGATGAACCCTCTGGATTTCCTTGGGTCCAAGGTAGATGAGGACCCACATGAATTCATTGACGAGATTTTAAAGATCACCCAAGTTATGGGAGTGACAAATGGAGAGTGCATAGATTTAGCCTCCTATCAGCTGAAAGGGGTGGCGCATATATGGTTCAAGCAATGGAGAGATGGTAGGGCAGTGGGGGAAGGCCCTATAGGTTGGGAGGAGTTTCATGCGGCCTTTCTAGTTCGGTTCTTCCCTCGTGAGATGAGGGAGCTGAAGGCAGCCGAGCTTGTAAATCCTAAGCAGGGTGATATGTCAGTTCAGGAATATGCTCTGGAGTTCACCTGTTTATCCAAGTTTGCGCTAGAGTTGGTGGTAGACTAGAGGGCTCGAGTGAGCCGATTTGTCCATGGAGTGGCGGATTACCTTGATAAGGATTGTAGGATCACCATGCTACATCGGGATATAGTTTTTCCTTGCATATTGTTGCATTCCCAGTAGATGGAGTCAGTGTATCGGAGGTAAAGAGAGGCCAAGAGGGCCAGGATAGACAATTATGGAATTTCTCAAGCTAGATCAGGGGTTGGACAGAGCCAGCAGTCTCAACACATGTCTTTTGCTCCAGCACCATTGTCACGCCCCGCCTTGGGGGGTATGACTGGCACCTGGTGCCCTAGTAGGACCTGGACTGCTAACTGGTCAGCCTAGGCACGTCTGGTGCTTGGGTAGCTCTATTTCTAATTTCTGGAAACAAAGGGCTATATAACGGCTGTAAACACAGCCTCCGGCCAACTAGACCTATAGCCACCTATGAATGCAACAACAGCTAACCAGAAACATTCTCATAACATGGAACCTATGCGGGCCGACAAGGCCACCATGCTGTCTAGCCATCTGAAACTCAACATAGGGAATACTTAATAACTACGTGACTGGCAAGGTCACCACTACTATCAAACTATGGCCCCACTAGGACAACATAAACAGAAATGCTAAACAACTATAACAGACTGCACGGCCTCACACGACCGGCTCAACTGACCACAGGGAGATAAATATATACAATCTGCAA
>JACEIK010002607.1:145136-155913 GCA_018107945.1 Datura stramonium
CCTCCATGACACGCTGCCATCGCGGAGGGGCTCTGCCCCGGCTCCTTCCGCGATGGTTCGACAGGTTTCTCGTCCGATCTTTTCCCGGGCCTTTTTATAGTATGTATGGCTTTCAAATACGCTTAACCAACATGCGAATAGGCCATTTATGTGCCGAGAATCTTACGGGGTGTAACAACCATCATCACCCAGTACACCATTTAGATCACGAGGGGATCGGAGGAGCAGGACTTCAGATTCGAGAGGCCAAGGTGGCATGCAGATAGAGCGCACTTTCCCAACTCGTGCGGGTTGCGGCAAGAATCACCCATGAAGGTGCCTAGTTAGCATAGATGTTTGTTTCGGGTGTGGTAAACCCGGACACAAACTCAGGGATTGCCCTTCGTCTAGATCAGGGGGTGACGGAGCTCGTATGCCAGCCGCTAGTTCAGCCGCTCCAGTATCATGTCCCCCTAAGCAAGGTGCCTAGACTAGTTCATCCGTCGGTTAGCGCCAGAGTAGGTTCTATGCCCTTGTGACCCGTCAGGAACAGGAGACTTCGCCGGATGTGGTTACTGGTATGTTACGAGTGTTTCGTCTTGATGCTTATGCTTTGTTAGATCCAGGTCTACCTTGTCTTTTGTGACACCTTATATTGATAGTAGCTTTGAAGTTAGTCCCGAGACTCTGTCAGAACCATTTTTAGTTTCTACTCCTGTTGGTGATTCGGTTGTAGCTAAGTGGGTGTATAGAGGATGCTCGATCACTATATTGCATAAACTCACCTTCGCAGACCTTTTAGAGTTAGCCATGACTGACTTTTATTTTATTCTTGGCGTGGATTGGTTGTATGTGTGTTATGCTTCTATTAATTGTAGAACCCGTGCGGTGGAGTTCCGCTTTCCGGGCGAGTCAGTCTTGGAGTTGAAGGGTAGTTCGGTCGTGCCCGTAGGTAATTTTATTTCCTATCTTAAGGCCAGGAAGATGATCTCCAAGGGTTGTATGTATCATCTAGTTAGGGTTAAGGATGTTGAGTTTGAGACCCCAACTATCTAGTCAGCTCCGGTTGTGCGTGAGTACCCAGAAGTATTTCCAGATGATTTACCAGGTGTTCCTCTCGAGAGGGAAATTGATTTTGATATTGACCTTCTTCCCAACACGCAGCCTATATCTATCCCTCCTTACAGGATGGCTCCAGCCGAGCTAAAGGAGTTGAATGATTAGTTGAAGGACCTATTAGATAAGGGTTTCATTAGACCAAGCAAGTCTTCATGGGGTGCACCAGTCTTATTTATCCGAAATAAGGATGGTTCCCTTCGGATGTGCATTGACTATCAACAATTGAACAATGTCACCATCAAGAATAGGTATCCTCTACCTAGGATTGATGATTTATTTTACCAGCTTCAGGGGTTCCAAGTGTTTCTCAAAGATAGATCCCAGATCTGGGTATCATCAGCTCAAAGTTTGGGAGTGCGATGTCTCAAAGACAGCCTTTAGGACGCGGTATGGTCATTATGAGTTTGTTGTTATGTCTTTTGGACTATCGAATGCTCTTGAATATTTTATGAACCTGACGAACAGGGTGTTCAAACCATATTTGGATATGTTCGTGATTGTGTTTATCGATGACATCCTGATATACTCTCGGAGCGAGGAGGAGTCATTTGCGAATAGTGCTTCAGAATCTCAGGAATCGTCAGTTATATGCCAAATTCAGTAAGTGTGAGCTTTGGATGAACTCCATAGAATTTTTTAGGCCATGTGGTGACAAGAGAGGGTATAGGGGTGGATTCTCAGAAAATAGAAGCAGTAAAGAATTGGCCTTGACTGGTGAATCCTTTGGATATTCGAAGTTTCTTGGGTTTAGCTGGCTATTATCGGAGGTTTGTTGAAGGTTTCTCATCTGTTGCGGCACCTTTGATAAAATTGACCCAGAAGAAGGTGAAGTTACAATGGCCGGAGGCTTGCGAGAAGAGCTTCCAAGAGTTGGAGACTCGATTTACCTCAACACCGGTGTTGACCCTACTGGAGGATATTGATGGATTCGTGGTGTATTGTGATGCTTCAAGAATCGGATTTGGGTGTGTATTGATGCAGCACGGGAAAGTCATAGCCTATGCCTCCAGACAGTTGAAAGTCCATGAGAAGAATTACCCGATCCATGATCTTGAATTGGCTGCGATGGTGTTTGCATTGAAGATATGGCGGCATTATTTGTATCGGGTCCACAAGGATGTGTTTACGGACCATAAGAGCTTACAATATGTGTTCACTCAGAAGGATCTCAATCTTCGACAAAGGAGGTGGTTGGAACTACTCAAGGACTACGATCTGAGTGTCCTTTATCATCCGGATAAGGCTAATGTGGTAGCGGACGCACTTAGTAGACTTTCTATGGAGAGTGTGTCACATAAGGATGAGGGGAAGAGGGAGCCGGTGAAAGATGTGCATCGACTCGCTAGGTTGGGAGTGAGGTTGGTTGACTTGACTGATGGTAGTGTTGTTGTTCAGAACGGATCAGAGTCATCCTTGGTGACTGATGTGAAAGCTAGAAAAGATGAGGACCCGATTTTGGTAAAGTTGAAGGAAGCCGTTCAAAGTCAGAAGGTGGAGGTCATCTTCAAAGGGGGAGATGGTGTGCTTCGATACTAGGGTCGCCTATATGTTCCAAACTTTGATTATTTGAGGAGTCGGATGTTGCATGAGGCCTATGGATACAGGTATTCTATCCATACAGGTGCCACCAAGATGTACCGTGACTTACGGGAAATCTATTGGTGGAATGGCATGAAGAAGGATATTGGGGAATTCGTAGCCGAGTATCCGAACTGTCAGCAAGTAAAGGTTGAGCATCAAAGGCCAGGAGGCGTACTTCAGGATATCAACATTCCCACTTGGAACTGAGAATAGATTAACATTGATTTCATAACAAGATTACCTCGTAGTCGCCGACAATATGACTCTATTTGGGTTGTGGTGGACAGGTTGACCAGGGCTGCTCATTTTCTACTGGTCAAAACCACAGACTCAGCGAAGGATTATGCCAAACTATATGTCACGGGAGTTAGTTCGATTGCATAGAGTGCCCTTATCCATCATTTCAGACAGAGGTACTCAATTTACCTCTTAGTTTTGGAGATCATTTCAAAAAGGGCTTGGTACGCGGGTTAAGCTCAGCATAACATTTCACCCAAAAATGGATAGTCAAGTGGATCGGACAATCCAGACTCTCGAGCACATGTTAAGGGCATGCGTGATTGACTTCAAGTGTGGTTGGGATGATCACTTGCCCCTGATCGAGTTTTCCCACAATAACAGCTATTACTCTAGTATTTAGATGGCACCGTTCGAGGCTCTCTATGGGCGGAGATGTACATCATCCATCAGATGGATTGAGGTTGGAGAGGCAGCAATGATAGGGCCGGATTCAGTTCATAAGGAAATGGAGAAGGTTCAGTTGATAAGAGACTGGTTAAAAACAGCCCAGAGTCGCCAAAACTTTTATGCATACATGAGAAGAAGATAATTAGAATTTGAAGTCAATGACTGGGTGTTTCTGAAGGTATTTCCCATGAAGGGAGTGATGCAGTTTGGAAAGAAAGGGAAACTTAGTCCCCCCTATGTTGGCCCCTACAGGATTGTGAGAAGAGTTGGCAAGGTGGCGTACGAATTGGAGTTTCCCTCAGAGTTATACTTTGTGCATCCTGTGTTTAATGTATCCCTTTTGAAAAAGTGTTTGGGCGATCCAGCTCTAGTTGTCCTGGTGGACAGTGTTGGTGTGAAAGACAGCCTTAGCTATGAGGAGGTTCCGATGGAAATATTGGATCATCAGGTTTGGAGGCTAAGGAACAAAGAAGTAGCTTCAATTAAAGTGTTATGGAGAAATCAGCATGTTGAAGGAGCTACGTGGGAGGCCAAAGCGAATATGATGGCTAGATATCCATATTTATTTTCTACCGGCTCAGTTCCAACTTGAGGTATCAGTTTTGCCCTAAAACTCTATTTAGTTTTCATGTTCAGTTCATGTATTCAAGTTTCTTTAATGTATATGGATGTGTATATGAATCATGAAATCAGTTCAGCTATGTGGTTTGAATCGGAGATAGTCATTCCATTAGTTTTAGGTTTAAATGATCAGTATTTAGGTATAATGATTTCATGTCTCTATTTTCTTTATGTTTCCAACATTCGAGGATTAATGTTCCCAAGGTGGAGATATTGTGATACCTCGGAAGTGCCTAAGATTAGACCCGGGATCAAAAATGGAAGTTGGCTGAAAACTGGGAAAAATGTTGCAGGACGGACGACCCAACGGATTGTTGGTCCAACCAACGACCTGTGGGACGCAGTCGTGGGAGGTGTAGGTCTAGTGATAGTGGAAACAACAAGTGATGTAACGGCTCGTTGTTGGGAAAAATGAGTCATCATTTGTAACCATGGTGGGTACTGGACTTCAGCATTAGGGGATGTAACGGGTCCTTCCACGACCCATCGTGACATGTAGCGAGTCGTGGTCACGAGTTTCTTTATGGGATGGTAATATTTTCGGTTGGACCTAACAGAAGGCAACCACGACTCATTGGATGAAGTAACGAGTCGTGGTGAGGCTCATTAGAAGGACCAGTGCAGGATCTGGAAGGGGGCAAACAACGGATGATGTCACAACCCGTTGGATGAAAGGACGACTCATCCTGTAGAGTCGTGGGTTGAATCTGAGATCAGCGATTTGGCAGTGCAGATGACTGACGGATACCACGAGTCATGGTATCCTCCAACGACTCATTGGTATGCTCGTTAGTTCACCTAGTGTAGATTTTTCAGGGTTTTTCATTAAGGGTATTTTCATCATTCCTATGATCTAAGGTCCTAAACTACATCATTTTAAGTCATTTTCAGAGTGTATTAAGATAGGTTAAGCCCTTCTAGCATATTCATTCTCATGCATGCAAAGTTAGAAAAGTTTAGAGGTGATCAAGCTAGTTTTCAAGGTGTTCTTCATCAATTTCCCTTTGGGCTTTCAAGGAGTTGTCAGATTTGACTTCCAGCAGGTATGTAAGGTTATAAATGGGTATTTTTGTTCACATCCATGCCAATCTCTCCTAATTCATGAAGTTTGATAAAAATTCTTATGGGGTTTTAACCTACATCTTGTGGAATTCTAATGATCTATTATTGGGTTATCTTCTTTTGTGATTTATATTATATTTTCTGAATTATGATCAGATTCTAAAACTATTTTGATTATAAAATTATTGATTTCAATTTTTACTAAATTAAGCCCAATTATGCATGTTCTATGACGAATCGAGTTATGATCTTTACTTCAATTGTTGATATTTATAAACCCATCATGATTTATGATTTGAAATATGGATTTATTCAAATACCTAGTATGATTTAATGATTTGCAAAGTATATGTATGATCTACAAGTATGCATGAATCCCATAATTTACGAATTATGTTTTTGGCCGACCCACGGGCCTTACCCTCATGGCTAATTCATGTATTTACAAGCATGTTTATGATTATCATAATTTAACTAGCCCATGAATCTCATCCATATTATACTATGAGCACTATATATGTTTTGGGAGTTGTATTTAACACCGAGTAGGTTCGTGGCCTAGGTTCTGCCCCGAATCTCAGAACTATGTGCCACTGTAGGACATGATGGGACCTCCCTTGTGACTTTCCCCTAGCCGAAATGGCCCCTTTTCATGGTGATATCTACCCTTGGCAAGGTACACCCTCTCGACTAGGTTTATAAGTCGGGCTCCATGTATAACACCCCGGGATTGCTTAGGAATAACTTGGGGAGATAAGAATTGAAGGGTGGTTGAATTCCTTATTTCCAGGTATGTAGGGTTTTAATGGGTGTTCTCCTTCCATACCCATGCCCAATTTCTCCCTATTCAAATGAATCTCCTATGATCAAGTGTGGGGTGTCTACCCAATTGCATATTTTCTCAATCTTTATACATGGGAATGAATTGTTTATGTTCTTAGTATAGAATATGAAGCATGGTCAGATTTTAATAGTGTTTCCAATTTAACTTGAGTTTTCTAGCTTTATGAAATTAAAGGCCCATGGGTAGGGAGTTCATAAAGAAGAGATTTTCGATGAATGTATGATGTTGGTGATATTTTGATGATGAAAAACATGTTTTATGTTACCCATGTCTATAATTGAAGTATTGGATATGAATCTAGTATAGTCAAGTATGATGAAGCTTTGGATCACCCATATTGAGTATGAATGATGATTTTCTCGAATTAACTTTATTACCTCATTTTGGAGTGAAATCTCCCAAATTATAATGTTTTCAAATGAATTGAATTAGCTCAAGCATGGTAAGGTTTTGGGCAAGGCCCTTATATTGATGATGATGAGGTGATATTTATAAAGTAAGCTTACCGCAAGATTTTGGAGTAAAGGCTTCCACTATTCTTTGAGCTTGTGGTATGTTTCGTAGTAAAGCTTCTCATACGCATGAATTCATAATTGAGATGTATGTTGTCATTGAGCTTTCTTTCATACAATGTTGAGTTTAAGCATGATATCATTATTGAGCTTCGTCAGACGATGTTGGGCTTTGTTTCCCTACGATGTTGAGTTTATGCATGATTTCATGTTGAGCTTCGTCACTAGACGATGTTGAGCTTCAGATTTATAAGATGTAGAGCATTGAATGTTTTGGGAGAAGAGTCTAGAAAAAAGCGGGCTAAGGGTTGATAACCCTAAGCCCCAGAACTACATGCCAACGTAGGTTGATTCTATTATATTATTGGGACCTCCCTTGTGAGCTATCCCCAGCTCGATTGGCCCTTCAGCTTGATATCGATATCATGGTAGCTTTCTTAGCCTTGGCAAGGTTTTGGATGGCTCTGCCCACTTGAGTGCAATAGTCGGGACCACGTAAGCTCTATCGTGGTATGTCGGTTAAGTGGCGAGTCTCCCATTGTCCCTGTGATGCAGATTTGCATATCCACTACTTATGATCACTATGTATGCATTCATGTTCTAAAAGTAAGGTTTGACTCAAATTTCATCCTTTTTATAAATGTTGCATCTCAGCTTTGAGTCATTCGAATTAGTTGATGTTATAAAGTTATGCATTGTCACATCAGGAAGGGATTATGATTTCGAAGAATGCATGCGAGTTCTCTCAGTTCTCTAAAAGTTTATGTTATGAAATGATTGGTTGGGATGATTTTACTTATTATAGTGGTTTTACTTACCTTGCATACTCGGTACATTCCACGTATTGAATGCATACATTCTATGTTGTATTGTTTCATGATACAGGACCCGGCTCGCAGCTTCGGCCCCGATCTTAGTCACTTATTCAAGTTAGCACCTGTTCAGAGTTGGTGAGTCCTCATCCTTCGAGGACTAGTCTTTCAGTTTCTTCTATTAATTTTAGTTTCAGTATTATAGAGCTAGTTGGGGTCTTGTCCCATCAGTTCATCCAGATTAGAGGCTTTTCAGACTTAGACATGTATTTAGTTTCGGATGTTTATTCTTATGTGATGTTGCTTTAGACTTCCACTGAGAGTATATTCGTGTTTTCTTTAGTTTTGAATGAGTTATTTATATTCTCATACTATGGATCGACTTGGGGTCCCTTGTCCCGTGTCTATGATCCAGGCCTCCGTTCGGGTCGTGACAAACATGGTATCAGAGACTTAGGTTTTAAGTGTCCTAGGGAGGCTGAAATCTGTGTTAAGTATAGTCTTTTTCATGAGTTTGAAGCGCGCCACACTTATGACGAAGAGGCTACGAAACGTTTTAGGAAATGTTCCCATCCTTCATGATCTATGCCATGTGATGAAAAGTCTTTCTATCCCTCTAATTCTTGCTATTCACGATTGCAGAGTATGGCTCCTCAAAGAGTGAACAGATAGAGAAATCGAGATGGTGAAGGCCACGAGGATAGCATGGGTCGTGGGCATCAGCAGGTCCCACCAGTTCAGGAGCCTTAGGCACCGGAGCCAGCCACCCACGCCGAGTTTCGGGCTGCTATCCAGATGCTTGCGCAAGCCTTGACCGCTCAGGTCAATCAGCAGGATGTTGCGCTTGTTCCGCAGAATGGCAGTACAGCGGCGGCTCGAGTCAGGAACTTCTTGAGGATGAACCCGCTGGATTTTCTTGGGTCCAAGGTAGATGAGGACCCACATGAGTTCGTGGATGAGGTTGTCAAGATCACCCAGATCATGGGGGTGACTAGTGTTGAGTTCATGGAGTTGTCCTCCTACTAGTTGAAGGGGGTTGCACATATCTGGTTCCGTCAATGGAAGGATAGGAGTAGGTCCGATCACTTGGGAAGAGTTCCATGTTGCATTCCTGGATCGATTCTTCCCTCGGGAGATGAGGGAGCTGAAGGCAGCTGAGATTGTAAATCTTAAGCAAGGGATGATGACAGTACTAGAGTATTCCCTTGAGTTCACCCGCCTATCGAAGTATGCTCCTGAGTTAGTGGCTGACTAGAGGGCGCGAGTGAGCAGGTTTGTGCATGGGATAGCAGGTTACTTGGATAAGGAATCCAGGATTGCTATGCTCCATCAGGATATGGACTTTCCTTGGATGGTGTTGTACGCCCAGCAGATGGAGGCAGCACATTCGAGAGAGAGAGAGAGGCCAAGAGGGCCAGGACTGATGATCACAGATCTCCTCAGCTTAGGTCAGGAGGTGGGCACCGTCAGCATACCCACCATAGATCATCCGCCCCAGCTTCATCAGCTTTAAGTGTGCCATCTCAGCCTAGGAACGATTAGAGAGGGCGAGCATTAGGCTCGAGGGGTCAGAGAAGCAGGCCCATAGATTCAAGTGTCCCAGCTTGTCGCAGATGTGGCGGAGGGCATGCAGGCCAGTGCTTGGCATGTTCGGGTGCGTGTTTCGGGTGCGGGCAACCTGGACACATGCTTAGAGATTGTACAACAGTGAAACAGGATCAGGTTGGGGGCCGTGGCCTAGTTTTCGGCTCAGCAGCCCTACCCCCTTGCTCAGCACATCAGGGGGCATCTACCAGTGCAGCTGGCGGTCAGCGCCAGAACAGGTTCTATGCCCTAACATCCCGTCAGGAGCAGGAGGTTTCCCCGGACATGGTTACTGGTATGTTACGAGTATTCCATGTTGATGTTTATGCTCTGTTAGATCCAGGGGCCACCTTGTCCTTTGTGACACCTTATGTAGCCAGTAGCTTCGGACTCAGTACCGATGTCTTGTCAGAATCCTTCTAAGATTCTACTCCTGTAGGTGACTCAGTTACAGCTAGACGGGTGTATAGAGATTTCCCAGTCTTGGTCCTCCATAAGNCTAGGGTGTTTGAAAGCTGCGTTAAGTAGGTAGGTGACTCAGTTACAGCTAGACGGGTGTATAGAGATTTCCCAGTCTTGGTCCTCCATAAGGTCACCTCAGCAGAACTGATAGAGTTAGGCATGAACGATTTTGATGTTATTCTCAGCATGGATCTATTGTATGCTTGTTATGCTTCCATTAACTGTAGGACCAGTCAGTAGAGTTTAGATTTCCAGGTGAGCCAGCCTTAGAATGGAAGGGTAGTTTAGCTGTGCCTGCAGGTCGTTTAGATTTCCTACCTCAAGTCCAGAAAGATGATTTCTAGGGGTTGCTTGTATCATTTTGTTAGGGTCAAGGATATGGAGTCTGAGACCTTGACTATCCAGTCAGTCCCAATAGCACGTGAGTATCCAAAGGTCTTTCCTGATAATTTGCCAGGTATTCCTCCCGAGCGAGAGATTGACTTCAGTATTGACCTTCTTCCCGATACGCAGCCTATATCTATTCCTCCCTACAGGATGACTCCAGTTGAGTTAAAAGAGTTGAAGGATCAGTTAAAGGATTTACTAGATAAGGGCTTCATTAGACCGAGCCAGTCTCCATGGGGAGCACAAATTTTATTTGTTCAGAAGAAAGATGGTTCCCTTCATATGTGCATTGATTATCGACAGTTGAACAAAGTCACTATCAAGAACAGCTACCCTTACCCAGGATCGATGATTTGTTCTATGAGATTCAGGGTGCTAAATGTTTATCGAAGATAGATCTCAGATCTTGGTATCATCAGCTCAGAGTTCGGGAGAGTGATATCCCGAAGACGACATTTAGAACATGGTATGTTCATTACAAGTTTGTAGTTATGCCTTTTGGACTAACGAATGCTCCTGCAGCTTTTATGGACCTGATGAACAGGGTGTTCAAGCCATATTTGGACATGTTCATGATCGCGTTCATTGATGACATCTTGATATACGCTCGTAGCAAGGAGGAGCATGCCGCTCACTTGAGTAGGGCTTCAGACCCTCAAGCACCGCCAATTGTATGCAAAGTTCAGCAAGTGTGAGTTTTGGTTGGACTTCATGGCATTCTTGAGCAATGTGGTGTCTAGTGAAGGCATAAAAGTAGATTCGCAGAAAATTGAGGCGGAGAAGAATTGGCCCAGATCGATGAATCCTTCGAATATTCGGAGTTTCTTGGGCTTAGCTGGCTACTACCGGAGGTTTGTTGAGGGTTTGTCATCCATTGAAGCGCCTTTGACTAAGTTGACTCAGAAGAAGGTGAAGTTGCAGTGGTCGGAGGCTTGTGAGAAAAGCTTCCAAGAGTTGAAGACTCGACTTACTTCAGCACCAGTGTTGACCCTACCCAAGGGTAACGATGGTTTCGTGGTGTATTGTGTGCTTCCAGAGTTGGACTTGGGTGTGTGTTGATGCAGCGTGGGAGGGTGATAGCTTATGCCTCTCGACAGCTGAAGGTGCATGAGAAGAATTACCCGACC
>JACEIK010002607.1:174629-203494 GCA_018107945.1 Datura stramonium
AAAATATTGAATAACAAGTAGCAAGAACAATATGAGTTCAAGAAAAGGTTAATCACAAGATTGAACCAACTCAATTCTCTCTTTCAATGATGTAAAATTGCTTACTACAATGTTTTCCTACTAAAATTAAGTCTATTTGCCGTCCTCTATGAAAAATAAAACATAAAACGTATTTATAGAGACACAAGAATCCTTTTCCTAAACTAATAGGACTGCTTTCTATAACTATCACTGAGATCGTCACGGGTCCTCCTACGACTCGTAGGGGCTTCTCACGGACTGTGGCATCGACTCTTCACTTGAAGTATTGGCTGAATTTGTGCTAAGTTTTGGGCCAAGGTATAATTCTTACCTACATTCTACGACTCGTACCTTGCACCCATGGCTTGATCCTGATACTTTAAACTTTGTCTGAACTTCACCACGACCAGTATGGTATGACTCGTAACTTCATCTCACGAGTCGTAATCCTCTCATACTGAGAATCAGCCTCCTTTGCAATTCTTATGGATTTCATCATGACCGGCTTACCACGACTCGTACCATCATGGTACCATCCGTGACAAGTCTCGTGGGATCAATCTTCCAGGTTAAACTTTCAGCTTCTTATCACGGCCCTCAGTACGACTCGTAGGTCCATCCTATGGATTGTACTATGGACTGCACTTTTTGCCCTTTTTTGCACACTTTTAGCTTTCTTTTGCAATTTATTGTTCCAACACCCATTTATCCTAAAATCACAGGAAAAGTGCCTCATATCCACATAAATACACCTAAGTCCATGCTATTTTATTAGTTATGAGTGTCAATAGCGTTGTAAATCCACAGCACATCAATTGCCTCTTGGTATGCTTGATACGAAGCATAAAACTCTGACATGAGGTTGGTGTAGTATTCCGGGAGAGACTCAGCAAAAATATGCCATTGTCGATGGTTGAATTGAGCAGTGATATTTAGGAAATCATTCCCCAGCCCCACCAGATTAAATTGTTTCTCCGTCGTGATTGGCCTTAATTCACAAATAACATAATGTGCCTTCAAGTAAGGCACACAGAAAATGATTGCCTCTCTGGTGTTGATGGGGGCCGGGGTTGACTTGGCCTTCCCCTTGCCTTTACTTTTTGATGTGGAGGGTGTCTTTCCCTTGTCTCCTTGCCTGGATGAAGTCATTATGCTGCAACATAAATATTAGTGCCACACACTACTATTTTTGTGTTTATGGATAATATGAAAGTAAAAGAACCAACTAAACTGATCTTGGGAATAATTACGTGCCCAAGTACTATTTTATGTTGTAATTTAGTCATGTCTGTTAATGTATATGATTACATTGTCATGTATTTATGTTTAATTCCGAAACTAACCAACATGATTAGTCTTTGTTTTGTAGGTGTAAAATGCATAGGAGGGACTAAATAATGATGGTTGAGGCTTAAGAATGAAGCTTGGAACAAATTGCAAAAGAAGGCAAGTGGACATGCCAAGGGAAGGATGGTCATGCCAGGCAATGTGCCACGCTGTCTGTGCGCCATGCCCCATACTAGGCGCGCGAATGGCATGCCAAACCAGTGATGCTATGTGATATGCCCGTGCCACGGCGCGCGATGGACTCCGTGCCACGAAGCTGCTGCTGCGCGATTGGTAGCGTGGCATGGAAATGGTCCCTCCACGGCCAATTTTTGTAAATTCCCACTTAGTATAAATTAAACACTTAGCTCTAAAAATCATTTATCATGAAAATATTTTGGGAAAGCAGAGAGGAGCGTGGGAGAAGCGAAGAACTTCATCTAGGGTTCAAAATTCGTCATTCTCTTTTAATCATTCTTGTAAGTACATTACTTTAATTATGTTTTTGAGTAATTTTACGAACATGAGTGGCTAAAATCCTTTCTCTAGGGTTGAGGCCACATGATATGAATGTAAATGCTTGATTTTCATATTTGGTTTGAGTTTTGGTTGTTGTTTTGTCTTGCATTCTTAATTACCGTTGTTTTTATTATTGATCACCATGAAGACAAACTTGTTAAGCTTAGGTAAAAGTTTGAAAGAGTAACCCTAGGTTAGAACGGAAGAATGCAGGGAGCAAGTTCTTATCTTTACGATAAGATTCAAGGTTAGGATAGAAATTATACCTAATTTTCCTTGCTTGGTTAATAAAACGGGATGATATCGAGACATCGACTTAGAATTGTCACATCACCGCTCATAGAAGTAGTTGTGAAGTTAAGTCAGGTTAAATTATTAGAGATACGAAAGTCCTTAATCAAGGGCATAAACCCCGTAAATCACATCTATAATGTTAAATTGCTCATGAATTAGGACGTCACATTCTTGCTTAATGATGTAGGTGTGAGACTAATTTGTTGTGTTTAGAGCCAAATTAAGTCTATTCATAAATTTTGTGCTTAGTGAATTCTGCAGGAGTTGGTGCTTGGTTAGAAATGCATATGTGTTAAAATTGAAGTTGAGCACAATTCACCCACCCTTTGATTTTTCTTTTCAGTTCTTTTTAGAAAGGGGGCACCTTGAACAGAGAAATAAAATTTTTCTTTGTTTGAACATAATTTTTAAGTCATAGTTAGGGACTTTTCTTGACGATGGATGGATGACGATCGTCTTGAGGGAAAATTAGTCAATAGGTTTTTTTGTGAACCCTTAGCTGATTGATAACTTGATATTCTTGTTAGGTGTTGTACATGACTGTGAGATGCAAGTATTGTAAATTTTGAAGCATGTTTAGCAATTGTATAACTCTGTTTGAGACATCTAGGCTTTTGAATATGACTTTATGTTCTTAAAGCTTAATTCTGAATTCTTGTGATTAGCTAAGTTAAGAGTCTACTTAATTTTTCTTAAATTGAGCATGTAATGTGAGTGTAAGGTTTTTGAATATTCCATGCTATTGTGTAGTGTCTAGAACTTTCCTGGTGTGTATACAAACTGAAATGAGGGATGTCGATTGTAGGAGATGTTTTAGGCATTTCTTTGAATGAGCCTAATTTTATCCATCGCTTTACCTACCCTAATATATGATCCTTGTTAGCCCGTTGAGCCATTAGCCAATTCTTTGCCAGCCATAATATGAGCTTAATCCTTTCTTTTCAATAGCCTTGAATTTGATCTAAAACTCCTAAGCGCTTAAGTGAAAATGCAAAACAAATTAAGGAGTGAGAAGTTGGAAGAAGAAGGAAAATAATATTTTTGGGAGTTGAAGGAAAGACTAGAGATGCACTTGTTTAAAAATGCATAAGTGTTGGTAGGGAGTAAAAGAAGAAAAGAGCGAAAAAATTGCTTAAGTACTCCTTACTAATAGCCTAAGTATGCCTATTGAAATGGGAAAACAAAGAGGAAAATGGGAGTTGAAAAGAATAAAGGTGAAGTAAGAGGATAGATATTTGTAATGAAAGTGTGATGTATTAAAAGCGCTTAGGGAAGATTGTCACTATTACTAGCCAGAATAGTACCTAGCCATCCCTTAGCCTACATTACAACCCACTAAGTCCTACTTGATCTTACTTTCAAACATTCCTAAATTAGCGGAGTAATACACTATAGGCAAGCTTATGGGTCAATACATGATGCATGTGAATTCTTTGTGAGAGTGAGTTGAGTTCTTATTTATCTAACCATACATGTTATAAATTGAAAACTTGCGAGTGAAAAATGGGTATCTCTCTTGTTGTGAGGGCACATGTTTGATGAAGGATAAAATTCATGTCGAATGTCTTAATTGGTTGATTTGCATGAATTTTCTGAGTTTAAGAGTTGATTCTTGAGGCTAGGAAGTTTTAACTTAGTTATATGGGGTGTTAATGGTGAGATCTTGCATGCTCTATTTTAAACTTGCTATCTGAAACAATCAGTGTAGCCGTAGCTTGAATCATCTTGCTTCAATTAGTTATGTGTGAATCCTTCGTGTGCATGAGATATAATAGAGTTGTTCGAGGACGAACAAGGCTTTAAGTGTGGGGTAGTGATCTTGGGAATAATTACGTTCCCAAATAATATTTTATATTGTAATTTAGTCATGTTTGTCAATGTATATGATTACATTCTCATGTATTTATGTTTAATTTCATTCCAAAACTAACCAACATTATTAGTCTTTCTTTTGTAGGTGTAAATTGTATAGGAAGGACTAAATAATGATGGTTGAGGCTTAAGAATGAAGCTCGGAACAAATTGCAAAAGAAGTCAAGTGCACATGCAAACGGAAGGCTGGTTGCGCCAGGTAGAGTGCCACACTGTGCGTGTGGCGTGCCCAGTGTTGTGTCACGCCCCATGCCAGGCGCACGAACGACATGCCAAACCAGTGATGCTACGCGATATGTCCATGCCACGCTATGCCTTTGACACGTCCAGTCTGTGCCATGGCGTGCGAAGGGTGCGATGGCCTCCGTGCTACGCCCGTAGGCCCTTGCCCAAGACATGTCAACATGCCCAATTCAGTGCACCCCCGCGACCAGTCCGTGCCACGGAGCTACTGCTGCAAGATGGGCAGCGTGGCACGGAGCTGGTCCCTCCTCGACAAATTTTTATAAATTCCCACTTAGTATAAATTAAACACTTAGCTCTAAAAATCATTTATTATGAAAATATTTTAGGAAATCAGAGAAGAGTGAAGGGTTAGCGAAGAACTTCATCTAGGGTTCAAAATTTTAAATTCTCTTTTAATCATTCTTGTAAGTACATTACCTTAATTATATTTTTGAGTAATTGTACGAACATATTGGCTAAAACCCTTCCTCTATGGTTGAGGCCACATGATATGAATGTAAATGTTTGATTTTCATATTTGGTTTGAGTTTTGGTTGTTGTTTTGCCTTGCATTCTTAGTTACCGTTGTTTTTATGCTTGATCACCATGAAGACAAACTTGTTAAGCTTAGGTAAAAGTTTGAAAGAGTAGCCCTAGGTTAGAACGGAAGAATGCAGGGAGCAAGTTCTTATCTTTACGATAAGATTAAAGGTTAGGATAGAAATTATACCTAATTTGCCTTTCTTGGTTAATAAAACGGGATGATAGCGAGACATCAACTTAGAATTGTCACATAACCACTCATAGAAGTAGTTGTGAAGTTAAGTCTGGTTAAATTATTAGAGATACGAAAGTCATTAATCAAGGGAATAAACCCCGTAAATTACATCCATAATGTTAAATTGCGCACGAATTAGGACGTCACATTCCCGCTCAACGATGTATGTGTGAGACTAATTTGTTGTGTTTAGAGGTTCGAAAGACCATGAACACTACACTTTAACTTTGATAGACAACAACTGAAGTTTTAATACTCAAACCATCATGAATTGTAGCATTGCATAATTTTCAAGCCTTGACTCTAGATGCTTCTTATTATTGTTTCCTGATTATTTCGTATCACCCCTACATTTAATTACAATTATCCAAAATCTCTTAAATCAACACTTGTGAAAGTTAAATTAACAGTTGAACTTGAATATTCTCTGAAATAGTACAGTCCCTGTGGTTCGACATCTGACTCTTAAAAGAGCCACTGTATTACTTGTACGACCGTGTACACTTGCGCATGCGCTGGGGCGCAACATAAACTAAGCTAGAAATAAGAATTTAAGAATTAGATGATAACAAGGTGAACATTAAAATCATGTGGCAGTAGTACCGGCGACACAACTGCGTAATGTTAGAGGAGACCTACGAGTCTCCACTGAGCCGTAGGATTGGGGAGATAACTTCCACGACCCAAACATAGGCCCGAATAGAGAGACGGGACAAGGAGCCCCGAGAGACCCCAAGTTGACCCATGACATGAACATGTATCTAACTCAATCAATAAAAGTGGAAGATTAACATGATAAACTTAGCGTAAGTCTGAACTAAGCATAACATCATAAATACACACGAGTCTGAAGCTGATTACATTCTATGTTTGAAAAGCCTCTAAGTCTGATGAGTTGATGGGACAAGGCCCCAACTAACTCGCTAAAGCTGAAAACTAAAAATACATAAAGAACACTGATAAAGCGTGGTCCTCAGGAGATGAGGACTCACCAACAAATGTGGGGTGCTAACTCTGAAAGGCTAGCTATGGAAGAGGCTAAGTCTGAGTAGTGGGGCTTATATCATGAAACGATACAACATAGAGTATGCGGTTAGTACGTGGAATGTACCGAGTATGCAAGGTAAGTAAAACCGCTTAAGTAAGTAAAATCATCTAAACATGCATAATATGAAAACATAAACAAAATAAGAATCCGAGAGTAGGGCTTGCATGTTATTTTTCTGAAATCATGATCTCAACATAACATCATAACTGAATCGATTAACCAAAAGCTGAAATCTGATAGTCATAATTAAAGTTGAACATTGGGTCAAACTTTCTTTAGAATACACATATATATNTATATATATATCATGAATGATAAACATGTATAGCTGAAATCATGAGGAACAATGGGAGACTCATCTTTTAACTGACATACCACGATAGAGCTTACGTGGTCCCAACTATCACACTCCAGTGGGTGGAGCCGTCCAAAGCCTTGCCATGTCTAAGGATGATACCATGATATAGCAAGCTCGGTGCCCAATCGGGGCAAGGGATAGCTCACAAGGGAGGTCCTAAAGTATATAAGATAAGTATGAACCTACATTGGCGCGTAGTTCTGAGGCATAGGGTGATCGACCCTTAGCCTACTTGGTGCTAGACACTACTTCCAAAAACACGCATATACTCTCCATCGTTTTTCAACGAAGCTTACCATCGTCTATTGACGAAGCTCAATAACAAAATAAATATCAAATATGAAGTCATAAATGAGGAGCTCTTGGTCAAACCATACCACAAGCTAAACATAAATGGGAGTCTTCGCTCCAAAACCATGTGGTAAGATTAATTCGTAAAATCATCACTCATACTTGAACGTGTGGGCATTTCCTGATACTTTAACATGCTCGAAAATACATAATTCGCTTGAAAGCATGATCATAAATATGGGTAACTTGAAAACATGCTTTTCATCATAAATATCTCATCATACTTGAACATTCATCATAAATCTCAACTTTCATGAACTTCTCATAATTAGGCATTTTAATTCATAAATCTTGAAACATGATTTTAATTGAAAAAAACGTAAAACTGCCCATGAATCATAATTCAATAGTAGAAACACATTTAAATCATATCCATGTAGAATATTAGGAATTTCATGTATTGGGTTAAAACCCCATAGAATCAACATAGGAATTTCCATGATTTAGAGAGAGATTGGGCATGGATGTGAACGGATTCACCCATTCATAACCCTACATACTTGGGGAAGATCTGATTTTATCACTCCTTGATTGCCCAATGAAGAATCGAAGAAAACTTGAAGAAGAATGAGCTTGATCACCTCTCTAACTCTCTAACTTTGCATGCATGAGTAAGAATGGCCTAGATGAACTTACCCCTCATAAAACTCATCATTCAAAGCTTAAAATGATTTATTTTTGACCTTAGGGTCATAGAAATTATGAAAAAGCCCTTACTAAACTCGCAGAAAATAACTGAGTGCCAGTCCCAACGAGGGACTGGACGAGTCGTCATCCAAGGAAACGAGTCGTGGCATCGATCGTCGAGTGCACTGTCTAACAGATCATTTGGGGCTGGTCACGGGGGACCTCACGAGTCATTCCTAGTGACCACGACTCGTGGTCACCACTCGTCACCTTCACTACCTAAGATTTCAGATTATTTCCAACATGCTGACCACGACCAATCCCATGAATTGTGGTGACTGATCACGACTTATGGGGAAATTCCATAGGGTACATTGCCAAGCCTCCTTCACCTTCCCAAAATCCTTGCCCACGACTGAATCAATGAGTCGTGGGGTCTGATCATGACTAGTGGTCACATCCGTGGGGACCTCAAATCCCAAAATTCCAAATCACACCTTGAACCTCACCACGAGTCACCTCACGACTCGTGGTCTACCCCACGGGTCACAGAACGACTCATTCTGTGACCTAGTTCCATATTTCTAGTTTTCTCTATTCCAACTCCTGGGTTTGATCTTAGGGCTTTCGGGGTATTACAATAACTGGGTTGAGTTGTGACTTACCGGTGCTACACCGACATTTTTCGATCATGATCCATGAAGCGCAGGTGAAATGCGGTTGCTGGGCAATGGCCTAAAGCCTCAAACCTACACCTGCTCTTCAGCCTGTATTTCATCGGGCCTGATCAGTGACTTGCGGGTGAAATGCTGCTTGGTATAGCTCACCCCACATTAGTTAAACAACAATTCTCTAAAATACAAGCCTTACTCAACACATCCTCACATTATAAGCTACTTGCTCAAATAGCACAACAAAAAAATGATCATTCGCCCTTAAGAACGACATTGCCCGATCTTTCATCGGGCAAATCATGCATTTTAAGCACACAGGGTTACTCAAACTTCACCCCCAACCATTATATCTAGCACACAGTTTTATATAGCATTTCTACAAAATGGGTACCCACACCAACATTATTCTATCATCACAACCCCTAACATACCCAACATTATGCAATTAAATACCCACACGAGGAAAATCATTCAATCAATGGAAAAGCACAATTTGGGAAATGGGGAACATGGTTAGGAATAATTTTGAATATAGCATGCTCAAATTATTTTTACTCACATTCTCAACCAGCAAGAAAGGTAAAAACAAGGACACACGTACCGATTGAGCAGTGGGAAAATGTAACTAAATTGGCACTTTATGTCTTGACCAACAATGGCTTCTTCCAAAGAGTAAGAGATTCTTTTGCTAAGAGAGAGTTGTGTGAGGTAAGGTGAAATGAAGAGAATAGGAATGGGGGGTTTTATAGGCTGAAGAGAGGGAGAGTGATTAGGTGGTGAGAAGGTGGGTTTTAATGGTCGGGAATTGGGAAAGTGCATAGTGTTGTGGGGGAGATGAAATGGTGGAGAGAATGGATTTTTGGAGTTTAAAAGAGTTTGACCGAATTTTTAAAGAGCCATAGGTCGGGTCGTTCAAGATTTTAAAATAAAGTACGTATCTCTGCCTGCACTAAACCTGCGGCTGCCTGTGAGTACCGACGTTTCACTAATTCAAGGGCATGTGATCTCCACTTTTGCGCAGTTCACTGTTTTGCAGGCTGCGTTTGACCAGCGGTTCATAGTATTCCACCTGGGTTTCACCGGTGGGATGTAGTTTACACTTTAACTCCCAGGTTCACTGGTTTAAGCCTGCTCCAAACTCTCGGTTCGCGGGTTGTCACCAACATTTTGCAGTTGAGGCATTGGTTCCCTCTTTTTACTCTCAGATTTCTCCCTCTCTCTTGCGTTGGTGCGGCGATTCACGCTTGAGAACTTGCGTTTCGCAATTCTCGCGCTACAAGTGTCTTGTTTTTATTTCACCTCATTCCTCATCCAATCAATTCTATAAAACAAAATTAACTGAAATATCAAAGCATCAACATAACAACACTTGGGTTGCTTCTCAAGAAGCGCCTTATTTAACATCGTGGCACGACAGATACCTCCTCCATTATCAATACTTTGGAGGGTCATCCTCCGAATCAACCTCAACATCCCAAACTTTATCTTGCCCTACCTCATCATTGAAGACCGCTATCACCTTGCACTCATTTGGGGGCTTAGTAGGTTGACATACATTAAAGGTGACCTCACCACCACCTACTCTAAACTTTAGCTCCCCTAACTCCACGTCGACTAATGCTCTACCCGTGACCAGTAATGGCTGAAAGGATGAAGTTGTCCACTCGAACCAAAACATCTTCTAGCACTCCCATGGTTTCTTGATAGACATGTCTGCCATCAATAGCCTCATAGTAGTAGACTTGGGATTTCCCACACCTAACTTTTTAGAAAATGACAAGAGGCATTAAATTTATGCTTATCCTAAATTCACACAAGGCCTTTTTGGAAATGCACAGCCCAATTGTGCAATGAATGGTGAAAGCTCCAGGGTCCTCTCTTTTGGGAGAAAGATTTCTCGCCATCATTGCACTACAATGGTGTGGCACTTCCACTACGCCAGCATCAATAACCTTCTTTTTCTTCAACAATTCCTTTATGACTTTGCATAGCCTGGCATTTGGAGTAGTGCATCCACCTTGGTATGTTTATGGACAACTTGCTAAACATCTCAATGAATTTCTTGAATTGGTTGTTCTATTTCCTTTTTTATAACCACTGAGGGTATGAAGGCATAATTCTATGCTCCAGGCCGTGTGCATTTGAGGCCTCTTTACTTTTTTTCTCAGTATCAACATCCTTGGGTGCCACAATCCCTTCTTCTTCAGCAATCACTTCTTCATCATCAATAGTGTTTGATGCTTTTGGCACCTCATCATTCACATCACTTCTTATTTTAGGGTGAATAACGTTCTTGGGCTTAATGCCCCTATCAGCCAACACCTTTCCACTCCTTGTGACAATGGCCATACAATGATTGTCTTTCTTGGGAATAGGCATTTTGTCACTAGGGAGAGTCCCTTTCATTCTGGGGTTCATTTGAGTAGACAAGTCATTCATTTGAGCTTCCAAGTACTTAATAGAAGCTGACTGCGAACTCACTGTTTGGGCGAGGTTAGACACCTTCCGTTTTAGCTCTTTCACCCTGCTATCCGTCGATTCCACCCTTTTTAGTACTCTAGCCAGAATATCATCAATCTTGGAGCTTCCAACATCACTAACACCAGGTTGCAATTGGGGGTTTTCAACCTTTGGAGGGGGAACATATGTGTTTGAGCTTCGGTGATAACATTCTCCATCACGATTTTTCTCACGATTACCCCACCTTTCATTTCTATCAATCCAACCTTGGTCATCGCAGTTTCTCCAACCTTGATTCTCTTTTCGCGGGCGCAAAGGGCCTTGGTTGGCACCTTGATACACCGGGTGAGAATCCCCCCCCCCCTTGATTCTCTTTTCGAAGGGCCTGGTTGGCACCTTGATACACCGGGTGAGAATCCCCCCCCACTTGATTCATGATGAATTGGCGCCTTCCTCATACCTAGGCAAAGCCAAGCTTCACCCCTCATATCGTACAAGACCTTGAGTCCCCATAGCATTGACATTCTTTGACCCGCTTCCTATAACATGCTTTGTCATCAATTCTAGATGGGTCATCATCTTTGCAAGGGTGTCATATCATTCTTCATCTCTTTTCCACATTCAACAGCCACAACGCTTAGACTAGCACTACTTGAGGGTACTCGCGTTGTCCCTCATATGCCAAGCTCGATTGTGGTTCATTCTATCCAAAAGAGCTATGGATATACTATAAGGTTGGTCCATGAGGAATCCTCTAGCTATGTTATTGGCCACTGACTTGTTAATTCAATTCATGATCGACAAACTCTCTGGAAGTAGCACTCCATTCGGTAGCCCGTGGTTTGGACATAGGGCCACTTTCTTATTGAACCGGCCATGTCATGTAAGGGTTCACCCGGGATTTGCTCAAGTTGGTAATATCATCTCGCCCTGCAAAATCCTGATGGAGGGAAGAACCTATCTATGAAAGCTTTAGTCAATTCTTTCCATGAAGTCATACACCCCATAGGTAGCCTTCAGCCACACATGGTAGCTTCTTCCAATAAGGAAAATGGGAAGAGCCTTAGAATCGACTCTTGACTTATATTGGTGATGCTAAAAGGTTGGAATATCTCAAAGAATTATGAAGATGTCGATTAGCATCCTCAATCGGTTGGCCTCCAAAGAGTCCTTTAATTTGTAGCGGTGTGTAACATCGTGTTGGTCACAAGAACCACTGCATTCCCCATCGTGGATGGAAGGCGAATGGCACCTTCTACATCCGACATCATTGGATCATCATCCTCGTAGTCCATGTGGTCATCCACTAAACCTTCTTGTGAGTGTTGGCTAATGTCAGCCATCCTAAAGAGACACCCAAAAACAACAACAATTGTAAAAGCAAAAACACAAGATGCGAAGTTAATTCAAATCAACAATCAACTAGGGGATATTTAATCTTATTCACTGAAGAATCCACGCCATTTTTGATAACGTCCAAATTCACTCCTTGCGAAGAGAGAGTGTAAATGATTGTTGGCAAAACAAATATACCAGACAGGTGCCGAGGTCGAATCCTTACATGAAATTGGGTCAATAGTCCAAAATTTATAAATTAACTCAAACTAGAATGCATCGTTGTTCAACATTTAAAAAGTAAAACGGAGGAAAAGAGAAAACACATAAATTCTAATTTAGAACTATGGCGGGAATTTAATGTTGCATTCACAAGTGAGATGGTTAGGGTTGTGCTATTGATAGGCTAATAACTAGAACGGAATTTACTTCATTGCCTTAGATTAAATTTATCATAGATAAGGAAGGATATGTCGTATCCGAACATAGGCCCAGATTAAGACACGGACAAGGATCCCGAAAGACTCAAGTCGACCCATGGCATGAACATTCATCTAACTCGATAAAGAAAATGGAAGATTCTAACATAATGAGCATAACAAAGTCTAATCATAACAGACCTCAAACCGAAATTTCACATAATACATACAAATTGATTAATACGTATAGTCCGAAAGCTTAATTTATCTAATGGGTTGATGGGAAAACAACCCCACTAAACCGATAGGTCCGAAATCTAAAAGTACAATGATATCTCGACAACAAATGGTCCTCGGAGATGAGGACTCACCAATAAAGACTGGATAACTCCGAAAGCCGGCTGCTGGGATGTAGCGTCTGAAGATCGTAGCTCGTATCATAAAATGATACATCATAAAGTATGCTATTATTACGTGAATGTACCGAGTATGCAAGGTAAGTAAAATCGATTAATTTAAATAAAATTAGTTAAAACATGCCAATATAAAACATAATCAAGATAAGAATCTCGAGAGTAGGGTTTGCATGCTATTTTCCGAAATCATGATTTGAACATAACATAACATCATAATCGAATCGGATAACCCAAAGCCGAAATATGATAATCATAAGTAAAACTCAACATTGGGTCAAACCTACTTTAGAACACACACACACACACACATACACACACTCACACACATATATATAACAATGGAGACTCATCATATAACCGTATATTACCACGATCAGCTTACATGGCTCCGACTATCACACTCAAGTGGGTAAAGCCATCTAAAGCCTTGCCATGGCTAAAGATGCTACCATGATATTGATATCCACATCAAGGCCCTAAAGCGTGGTGCCCACATACCGATCATGGGCCCCAAATTGGTGCGTAGTCCTGCTAGGGTTGACCGACCTAGCCCACTCCTGCTGACTACTCCCAAAACATGCGTATGCTATCCATCATTTTTCAACGAAGCTAGTCATCGTCTATTGACAAAGCTAAATATCATATACATGTAAAATCTAAAATCATACTGAGGAGCCTTGGCTCAAACCATACCACAAGCTGAACATAATTGGGAGTCTTGACTCCAAACCATGTGGTAAGCTAATTAACTTGAAAATCATAATCATACTTGAACATATGGGCTTGCCCAATACTTAAACATACTTGAAAATAATTAATTCACTTAAAAACATGATCATAAACATGGGTAACTTGAAAACATGCTTTTCATCATAATATCTCATCATACTTGAACATTCATCATAAATCTCAACTTTCATGAACTTCTCATGAATGGGCATTTCAATTCATAAAACTTGAAAACATCATAAAACTTTCCCATGAATCATAATTCGATAATTGAAGCATACTAGATCATACCCATGGTAGAAACATAGGAAATTCACGCATTGGGTAAAACCCCCATAGAATCAACATGTAGAGTTTCATGAATTAGAGAGGAATTGGGCATGGGTGTGAAAAAATTCACCCATTCATAACCCTACATACCTTAGATTGACTGATTACACCAATTCCTTGATTGCCCAATGAAAGATTGAAGAAAACTTCGAAGGGATTAAGCTAGATCACCTCTCTATCTCTCTAAGTTTGCATGCATGAGTGTAAATAGTCTAGAATGAATTTACCCCTCTTAATGCTCACTATTCATAGCTTATAACGATGTAGTTTTAGCCTTTAGATCATAGAAATTACTTAATAAGCCCTTACTAAATTCGCAGAACGGATACCGGAATCTCGCGAGCTCGTCGCCGCTTCCGAATCCCTGCAGCCGATGCTCGCTCCCTTCGGTCATCCCTAGGTCGTGATGGCACACTCATCGCCGAAGATGCCGGGTCAAGATCTATGGTGGGACCGTTGTCGGTGCCCACCACCCGGTCTCTCGAAGAGAGAATTCCATAGTTGCCCGTCCGAGCCCTCTTGCTCTCTCGATGCACCGCCCATTTGCCGGGAGTACAAAAAATCAGGGAAATCCATATCTTTGTGGAGCGTGGCTGCTTCAAGTAATCCTTGTCTAGATAGTCCGCCACCCAACGAACAAACCTCGCTCACTCGCGCCATCTCGATCAACCACTAACTCGAGGCATACTTTGACAAGATGAGGGAACTCTAGGCACATTCCCCGCACCGCTTATCTTCCCCTATTATAGATTCACGCACTCGATACCTTTAACTCCCTCATCTCACGAGAAGAACCGATCTAGAAAAGCAAATATGGAAACTTGCTCCAACTGATAGGGGCTTGCTCCCGCTGCCCTACTATCCTTTCACCGGTTTAAAACCAAATGTGTGTGCGACCCTTTTTAATCGACATATGAGGCCAAATCACCACACTCTCCTCCATTCACCCCTACGCACTGGGTGATCTTCAAAATCTCATCAATAAAACTCATGTGGATTCGTCTACCTTTGACCAAGAAATCAAGTGTGTCTATCCTTAGGAAATTCTAACTCGTTGCCACCGCATTACTGTTTCACGGCATACATACTCCACGCTCGCTGGTTCACCTGACGGCCGTGCTTGTGCTAACATCTAAATGGCCGCCTAAAAATTCAGCATGGGCAATCTGTCCGTTGCATGGTGCTCATGGACTAGTGGGACTTGTTGGGTGCCCGTCTTTCATTGCCATCTTCGTGGCCACTTCATTTCCATTCTTTCTGTCGTTAACTCTCAAGTGGGAGGCATGATACTCTAATCGTGAATAGCACAAGTTAGAAAGATAGAGAAATATTTCACCGCATGACATAGATTATGAAAGAAGGGAATATTTCTTAACATCTCAGCCTTCTTCGTCAGGTGGTGCGATTCACACCTATGAAAAAGACTCTACTTAACGCTTGAGACATCCTAGGACACTTCAAACCTATTACTCGATACCAAGTTTGTCATGACCCTAACATAGGCCCTATCAAGACACGTGACAAGGAGCCCTCAGAGACCTAAGTCGACCAATGGCATGAACATTCTACCCAACTCAATCAAGCAAAACGGAAGACTTAATACAATGAGCATAACGAAAGTCTAATCATAACATAATCTCCAACTCGAATTTCACATAATACATAATAAGTTGATTACTACGTATAGTCTTAAAGCCTCTAATATATTCGATGGGTTGAGGGACAACACCCCCAACTAACCCGAGTAAGTCTCGAAACCGAAAGTACAATGATATCTGATACAAATGGTCCTCAGGGGATGAGGACCTCGCACAGAGATTTGATGCTAACTTCGAAAACTGCTAGTGACCTGGCCGAGTCTAAAGATCTAACCTCGAATCATAAAATGATACAAAGTAAAGTATGGCAATGTCAATACATGAAATGTAATGAGTATGCAAGGTAAGTAAAACCACTTAATTTAAATAAAATCATTTAAAACATTCATAAAAGTAAAAAATCTTAGAGTAGGCTTGCATGCTATTTTCTTAAATCATGATCTAAACATAACATAACATCATAACCGAATCTAATGATCCAAAGTCAACTATAACCAAGTAACACCGAACATTGATCAAACTCTTCTTAGAATACATATATATATATATATATATGAGGAACAATGGGAGACTGCTATAACCGACATTACCATGATATAGCTTACGTGGCCCCGACTATCACTTTCAGGTGGGCGAGCCGTTAAAGCCTTCTGTGGCTAAAGGACGCTACCATGATTTCAATATCGCTTCAAGTCCTCTCTTTGGGCAGGGGGAAACCTCACATAAGGGGTCCTGGGGTCAATGGATCATACATACGTGTTGGCACGCAGTTTTGGGTCATGTGGTTGGATCGACCCTTAGCCTACTCGGTGCTAGACACTACTCCCAAAGACCATGCATATTTTCTCCATTTGCGAAATGAAGCCGACATCGCCTATTGACAAAGCCGAATAATCATACACATATAAAACTTGAAATCATACATGAGGAGCCTTGGCTCAAACCATACCACAAGCTTCTAACATAATCGGGAGTCTTGACCGCAACCATGTGGTAGCTAATTAACTTGAAAATCATAATTATACTTGAACATATAGTCAATACATAAACATGCTTGAAAACACTTAATTTCACTTGAAAATATTATTATAAATATTGGGTAACTTGAAAATATGCTTTCATCATAATATTCATCATACTTGAATATTCATCATAAATCTCAACTTTCATGAACTTCTCATGGATGGGCATTTTAATTCATAAAACTTGAAAATATGATTTATAATTGAAAATATCATAAAAATTGCCCATGAATCATAATTCGATAATAGAAACATAATTAGATCATAGCCATGGTAGAAACATAAGAAATTCATGCATTAGGTAAAAACCCCATAGAATCAACATATAGAGTTTATGAATTAGAGAGAATTGGTCATGGGTGTAAACAAATTCACCCATTCATAACCCTACATACTTGAGATTGACTTATTACACCAAGTCCTTGATTTCCCAATGAATGATTGAAGAAAAATTCGAAAGGGATTAAGCTTGATCACCTCTCTATCTCTCTAAGTTTGCATGCATAAGTAGGAATAGTCTAGAATGAATATACCTCTCTTAATACTCACTATTCATAGCTTAAAATGATGTAGTTATTTAGGATCATAGAAATTATGAATAAGCCCTTACTAAATTCTAAGAAATTAACTCGACTGTCAACCCCTCTGAGGGATCTGACGCAGTCGTCGTTCGTCGTCATCATGTGCACCGCCATTTTTCCTTAAGGGTCCCCATTATGGACCGAACGACCTATTGTTGGTGACCACGACTCTTGGTCACCACTCGACCTCCACCGCCAAACATCACAAGTCATTCACCAAAGCCGATCATGACACACCTAACGTAACAAGGGTGAATCGACCACCGATTCGTTGTGTCTGATCCCAAGGAACACCGCCACCCAACCTTCATCTTCCAATAAAAGAGACCAACACCGACTTAATGAGTCGGGACCGCCACGCTTGTGGTCATGTCGATGTAACTAAACCAACATTTTCCAATTCAAGTCAAACCCTCACCACGAGTCACTTAACGACTCGTACCAACCTCGACGGTCACATGTCGAATTCCGTTCTATGACCTAGTGTAGAAAATCCTGCTTTATCCGTTTCAACTTCCGTGTCCGATCTTAGGTCTTCCTAGGTATAACAGAAAAAAATTATATTCTTTCTCATTTTTTAAAAATAAGAATTTTTATACGTTGGGTTTTCAAACCCAAGGCCAAATTGAAATTATCACCAAAAACTTTAGGAAGAGATCAAGCCATCTCTAGCCTTGAACCTTGAATAGAGTGAAAATTCGGATTTTGACCTGGCTTTCTAGCTCAACCCCACCTACCAACACTCCAAATCCTCCTATTATCTTCTCACCCAATTCTCATCATTTTCTCCTGCTGAAAGCAAGAAAAGTAAAGCAAAATTCATGTCTTCAACCATCATTCTTACAATTAAAACTTAGAGAAAACAATAGATCTATACTTACAATTAGAATCCAAGAACAATTAATCAATACCATTCATATTTAAAAACCCACCATGCACACACTTCTAGCTAACAAGTTAGCTACTCATATTTAGAGAGAGACAAGGTACCAAGAGAAATTCCCTAAAGATTCATCATAGTGCTTCACAAATTTGCTTCACATGTCAGACAACAATAGTGGAATTTCCCCGCAATGGGTTAATGAAAGAAGAAAAAAGTACTTATCTCTACAATTGCATGGTGTTTTTTCTTCTCTCAATGAATTGAATGTATGAATGAATGGAAAATGTGTGGTGTACAATTTTGAAGATAAATATCTACACTTCTTCTCGTATATCTTACCATAATTAACCTTTAAGGATTCTAGGAGCTTGGGAACCTTTTCTCTGATGTTGTTGCCCTTCCATCGGGAAAGAAATTACTTGCCCTTCGGACCGTGTATAGCAAAGCAACCTCGCAAAGCACTAGTTAATATGTAATTCTCCAAACTCAAAAGACTAGATCTAGGACTTAAAAATGAGAAAATTGGAAATCTGCAAAAATGTTCAAAATGACTCACCTAACGAGTCGCTATGAGATCAAACAACTCGTTAGGTCAATCGTGGAAGGGGGATTAAGAAATGGAACGGAGGGAGTCAAGATATTTTAATCAGAAGGACATCACGATTCGTGGTCATTCACCATGAGTCGGGAGGTGAGTCGTTACTAGCCGGATGAGAATTTTCTAAGTTTGAGGCAAAGGTAACTGGCGTATGGTGACCACGAGTCATGGGCACCACTAAAGAATCGCGGTTGTCCGTGATGAATCTAGGGTGACCCGGGACACTGCTGCACTTCACGGGTCGTGACGCAGTTGTGTCCATATGAGGGACGAGCCGTTAGGTCCTCGTGGTGACTTTAGTGACCTTCAAGCAGTAGACCTAACGAGAGGTCCCAATGAGTTGTGGTCTCAACAAACGATTCGTTGAGTGACCCGGGGACCCCGTTTCGACAAGATTTCATATTTTAGCCTGTGTGATATTTTTGTGATCTCCTACCTATTTAGTCCCTAAACTACGGCCGTTTAGGTAAAATTTCGTAGATATTTTAGGATTGAAAAGATTTCTCATTCCCCACATAAACTATTAGAAAAACGATCGTAGTTCCTCTCAAGAACTCTCAGCAAGACTAGGCTCACACCTATTGAAGTAGATTTAGGGTTCCTTCTTCGGGAAATTCTTGCCAGGTATGTGGAAATTCAACAAGGGAATAGTTCTTCCCTTGTGTTCCCTAAAACCCTCTTATAGTTTCTATAAGTCTTAGCCCCGAGCTTTAGGGTACGAAGATTACATGTCGCTTTTTGTGATTTCACATAGAATGATATCCATGCATATTGTTGATATGATATCCATCGTGTCTTGACCAATTGTTGATGCCCCTACAAAAGTGAATTTGAGCCTTGAGCTTTCGAATGAAATGTATTTATGTATTAAATTCTCATGGTCTCGTGAAGTATGATTTGGGATGATTTTCTTGTATTACTTATTGTTTAGATGTTGAATAATTACTCCCCTGGCAAGAATGATTTTATCCTTTTTGTGCGAACGCGAAAACCTATAATATTGCTTGCCTGATGAGATTTCCTTATTACTTGAATTTTTTGCCATATTGTGGATTCCCGTGTTAAGGTCGGAATAAGCTGAACACCGTTAGCCGTTTAGTAGTTTAGTTCGCTAGAATGTAGAAATCCTCAAGTGCTACTCGTAATTTGTCAATAATCGGGCCAACTGGCTGCATATCTCGTGGTGCCCGTGATACCCCTAGCGTAATCGTACTTAGAGCTCGGGCCATTGGTCCACTAGGCGGTCATTACACTTTAGACAAATAGCTCTAACTATCCCGAAGACCCAAGTCAGATTATAGTTTGTTCTTAGATGGTTATGTTGCTTCTATATAAGCGACTCTGACCAACCTAGAACCAAGTTTAAGAATCGGTTCGATAAGACTCAGTACCTTCGCCTATATGGTCTCACTAGTCTTGGATCCCGCTGAGCTATCAGCTTAGTATTCAATTTAGGTATTCTAGGTGAGTGTGACTTAGCACCGAGCGACTGGGCCAGATTCTAGCGCACCAAGGTTCCCAAAACTACATTGCCGCATAGGTTACAATACTTATTGGCCCCTTGGCCTCTGCACTTTGTGATCATTCTGTTCATGCCTTTATACTCGGCAAGGTATATTGGGTCCTACTCGGTGGGGTGTATACATCGGACTTCTATGTCAGTCACGTGGTTATATGTCGGTTGCTGCACCCTACTCGCGCCTCGCTCGCCCGTATTGGGGTCGCCTTGCTCCGCCTCAGCTTCTGGGCCAGGATAGTATCTCAAACTCGCATTTCGTAATTTAGGCATATCTATGACCACTGCACGTGAGTCACTTGACCATCTCGCTTAATTCAGCTTGTTTCAATCCAAGATACTAATTGGTCATCGCATGTCATTTCGCTAGTCATTTTATCTAGCATATGTTTTCTCTCACTTACTAAGTACATTCAAAGTATTGACGCATATTTTTATGTTGTATCGTTTCATGATACGACCGTAAGTTCTCGACCCGCCGCCATTAGTCACAGCTGCTAGGACCCTCCTCAAGAGCCAGAAGTGTGAGTCCTCATCTTCGAGGATGTTATTTCATTATTTCCGCTTTTCCTTATTACTTTCTGCAAGACTTACAATAGCCGGGGTTTGTCCCAAGAATCCTCGTTAGATGGCTTTCAAACACGCATTACCTATTTTCGCATTATCGTATTGTTCGGGATGTTTTACACTTTATGATTCGATTACTTTTAATAAATGTTTATGTTATTATTTCAATGCTTCCGCTATGTATTATGTTTAATGTATCAGGCGATAGACTAGGTTGACTTGGGGTTACCAGTGACTCCGCATGTACCGTGTTCCATCCAGATGTAGACTCGTGTGGCGTGACATACTTGGTATCATAGAACTAGGTTTAGAGTATCCTCGAAAAGTCCGAAGCGACATCGAGTAGAGTCCTTTTCATAGGTGTGAAACGCGCCACACTTATGACGAGGAGGCTACGAGATGTTATTAGGAAACTTCTCTTTTATGTTCATACTCTGTATCGTGCGTTAAAGTTCACCTCCAAAATGTCCTTCTAACTCGTGCTCTATTTCATTTTTTAGTGAATCACGCTCCCGTACGCTGCAAGTAACAAAAGAAGGGTCGTAATGCCAAATGCACTCGCCCACCATCCCCAAAAGAGAGCTCCTCAGATGACACAAAGGTCCACCGCCTCGTGGCGTTCATTCAAGCAGCCAAGCCATCGGGCCACCAATCGTGTGATCTGAAGAAATGCTCTGCTAACACAAGCAAGTCCGTTAAAGAACTACTAGGGTAAGGGATTTCACCCAAAATGAACCATCCATCATTTTAGGGATCCAAGGTTGGGGAAGACCCTCAAGAGTTCGTGGACGAGATCAAAAATATTACCCGCATTATGGGTGTCGCCTCCTTTGAGAGAGCTAATTTGGCTACCTACTAGCTGGGGTGCGGGGTAGCCCTGGCTTCCGGTATGAACTGTGGAAAGAGGGGGGCCATTGGGAGCAGGATCGATAGAGTGGGAGGACTTCAACACAAATTTCTTCCCGGATAAATTTTTCACTCAGAGTTGAGGGAGGAAAAAGTGGCTAAGCTATGAACTTGAGATAGGGAAACAAGACTCGTAGAAGAATACACTTTGGAGTTTACTTGCCGAAGTATGCTCCAGAGATGGTAGCGAGCTAAGGATAGCATGTTGAAGTTTGTGAATGGAGTGTCGAACCTCGTCCTCAAGGAGTGTGACAACGATGTTGAATAGGGATATGGACCTCTCTCCAACCCGATTGTCTATGCCAGCAGATAGAGGCCGAAAAACTCAAGGATATGGAGCGAAAGAATAAACGCGCAAGGATCAAGGGCCAAATTACGGCCATCGGAGGTCTAGTAGTAGTAGTTGCCTACAGCACTAGTGTTGTACCCCGAGAAACTCCAAGGACAAGTCCGTGGCGGAATCGAGAAAACTAGAAAATGTTGCAGCAAAGAGGAAGAACGAGTCACTTAACGACACAGAGGCCAAACGAGTCGTCAAGTGACTTAAAGTGGAAGGCTCGGGATGGCGAGGGACTCAGGCCTCTACGTGATGAAACGACTCTAGGTCGACACCATGAGTCGCCATGTCGGGCCGTGGGTGGTCCTAGAGTGAGATAGTAAGTCCTATCTGGTACTTAATGGATGGTAAATTCTAACGAAATATCGCTGGGCCCTAACGACTCGTTAGGAGGGCAAAGCACAAGCCAATTGAATCTTTCTCGAACAACGAGGCGTTGTACTTTAATGAAAGGGGTAATGAGTAGTATCACCTGGGACGAGTCTTCATATCCTCTGTTAAGAGCCAAAGGAAAATTTCTAGTGGGCTTGACGAAAAGACAAGACGCACCACACCTTGGCAACGAATCTTCGTGTCGCCCAAGCATGTCACCCTCGGCGCTATTTCCTTCGAATTAGTAAGGGCCTTTTAGTAATTTTCTACACTCCTACAACCTAAACTATGTCAAGCTTTGAGGTCGGACCAGTCTTTAAAGGGAATCATTCCTAAAAACTTCATTTCTATTCATATAAGATTAGAGAGGAAGGAAGAAAGGAATTCAAGTGTCTTCTAAAATATTCTTCAAGAATCTACCTAGGGTTTTCAAGGAAGTTGGGAGACTCAAATTTCTTAGTATGGGCATTGAATGGGTAGTTTAGTCCCTACCCATGCCCAATTTCCCCCTTTAACCACGCTTAAGCCACAAACTTTATGCGGTCATAACTCCTAATGCATAAGCTTCAAAATTGATATGATCATGATGTAGTATGTCTAAACTCATGGGTTGAATTATTGGGTTGTTTCCACCTATTCTACTCAATATTTGATGAATTCATTCTTAAAATCTCATGTCCCCAAATCATGGGGTTTTAGTGAAACTTATAGCTATGGTGATTTTTCAAGCATGATATATGAACTCTTAAATTTAAGCATGTTATCAATTACTCATGTTATTATGATTGTTTCCGCAAATTTAAATATTTCAAGTATGTTTGAAATTTTGGGAAATGCCCACATGTCGCTTGTGGTTTATAAACTATGACTCTTGGCCGACACACGAGCCCAAATTCCATGGCAAGGATTATGAATTTACACGCATGATATAATTATCATAATCTAACTAGCCAAAATTGTCATGTATGAATTTCTATAATCACGTTGCATGTTTTGGGAGTAGTGACGAACACCGATTAGGTTCGGGCCTAAGTTACGCCGACCTCGTAACCGTGTGCCACCGTAGATCATGTTTGGGACCTCCTTAGTGATCGGCCCCCTATGCCCTACAAAAATTTCATGAAAGATATCACGCCTCATGGTTCATGTTCTGGCAAGGTATGAACGGTCTCCCGACTAGGCGTACAAGTCGGACTTCATGTGTGCTCATGTGGAGTATGTCGGTTATAGAATTCTCTCATTGTTCCTCATGATTTCGAAATACGCATGATTATGTTATTTTGTCTCAAGTTGCCGATTTATGAAATGTTTTCTCCGCATGTTTTGACTTGATAGGTTTGTGGATATTTTATTTAAATATTGAGCCTTACGATATACTTATGATTTCAGTTTTATGATCATGATGTCCCCACTCCTATAACTTTTATGTTTTAAGCATTGCTTTGCGTATATATATGTAGTTCAAAAAGGCCTATCGTTGTAAACTTTTTGCCCTTTTTTGAACATACTCAATATTAGTAGAAATTACCTCTAAATTGTATGAATTCGCCAGGGGAAGAGGTAACTTCTTTGTTGATTTTTTAGTGGAGTTAGTGGTGAAAAACAATATTTAGAATGTGAAAGAAGATGTAATATAATCCATCTCAAGTACCCTTCGTTTAATCTAAGTTCAAGGTGAAATTTACTCCCGTATACTCGCATCCCTTGTATTATTTGTAGTTAGCTTTGATTTTTTTAGCCCTAGTGATCCTCTTCAAATTAAAAAGATATAGGTTTTATTTGTGGAAAAGAGCTACACCGCCCAAATTTAATTCGTTTATCTCTACTTAATGTTCCTTTTGTTGATTTACTTACGTAAAATTATGGAGTCTCACACGAAACAAATTCCAATGTGTTCATCTTCTAGTAGTGTCCCCATTGAGAATGAGAATGAAATGTTTTTACAAGCAAATGAAGCTATTGATGAAGTTATTGAAACTCAAGAAGGAAGATTTACTTCTAAAGCATGGAAATATTTTAAACTAGTGAAGGTTGGTGGTGCCCGCTTAGTGTTTGTGGGCATTGGTGTAACTGTCAAATCAACTAGGAAATTGTGGGACATCGCTCATGTTAGACCATATTTGCAAACATGTCATAAAAAGCCAAGTAACTTGGAAATTGAGGGTGGTTCGGAGGGAGATGATGGTAGCCAACCACATTACTTTGATCAAGATGTTTCACAAAGAGAACTTGCTCATGCCATCATTTTAGTATGAGTACCCACCGTCCATTGTCGATCATGTGGGATTTAGGAAGTTTGTTGCTAGTCTCAACCTTTATTCAAAATGGTTTCAAGGAACACAAAGAATGATATTTTGAAAATTTTTGACAACTTGAAATAAAAAACGCCCAAGTTACTAGAAAAATGCACAAGTAGAATTGCAACAATTGATATGTCGACTTCAGACAACAACAAAAAGGGTTCATGGCTGCGACACACTTTATTGATGACTAATGGAGGCTTCTTGCACATATTTTTAGGTTTGTCTATATCCCTGCTCCATGATAAGAATACTTTGTGTAGTGCGCTAAGCTCAATTGTTTGTTAGAGTGGAATCTAGAAAGAAGAATATCAACGACATTTGCTGATAATTACACTAATAATGCTATGATTAAAATTCGTTAGATGATAAACTTTACAAAAAAGATTTGTTATTGATGGGTCGTGTGTTACGTGTGCGTTTAGCTGCCCACATATTGAATTTAATTGTGCAGTAAAGGGCTAAAAGTGATAGGAGATAGTATTAGAAGCGTGCGTGGTAGTGCCCTTATATCGATAGGGTCATCTGGTAGAATTGAAAGGTTTGAAGAATTTGCACGATTGCTACATATTTCTTGTACTAGTAATTAGAGTATGATTGTCCTACTCATTGGAACTCAACATTTCTAATGTTGAGAACAACGACAGAATACAAAGAGGTATTCCAAAAGTTAAGTTTGACCGCTACCAACTATTGGTAAGCTTCAACTCATGAGCAATGGGAGGAAGCGTAAGATGCTTGTGATAAGTTGAAGCTCCTTATCATAACACTAAACAATTTTCTAGAATTCATCCTACTTCAAGTCAATACTTTTCTAAAGTTTGTGAAGTTAAGCTTGAATTAGAAGAATGGGTAAAGAGTTTTAATCCTTTAATTAGCAATATGGCACGGGCGATGTTATTAAAATTTAAGAAATATTGGGATATATGCATATATTGATGGGTGTAGTCGCTATCTTTGATCCAAGATATAAACTCAAGTTAGTGGAGTTCTATCTTCCACTAATTTATTGTAAGAAGCTTTAACTCAAAATTCAAGAAGTTCGAACTCATTGTCATGATCTCTTTCAAGAGTACACGAGTAGAACATTTTCCCCACATGAGTTAGTTGAAGCATCTAGTTCAAATGAAATCATTGGTCTTTCGTAGGGTGATCGACTATCAAGTTTTGATAGATTTGTTGCTTTGAGTAGTGCTAATGCGAGACAAGATCGAGTTGGATATGTATGTAGAAGAAACTTTATTGCCTCAAACTCCATCATTTGACAATTTAAGTTGGTGAAAGACAAATGGATTGAAATTTTCTACTTTGCAAAAGATGGCTCGTGACCTCTTGGCTATTCCCATACCTTACTATTGCTTCGTAATCGGCATTTAGCACTAGTGGGAGATTGATTAGTCGGCATTGCAAGAGACTTCATCATACTACTTTGGAAGCTTTGATGTGTGCTTGCACTTGGTTATGGAACAAAATAAATGGTAAGTAATTTTTCAAAGACTTGTTATTTTAATAACTCGTACAACTTTTAATACTTTAATCACACACTTTCCTTTTTAGGTTTGACTCCAAGAATTGGATAGAGTTTGCGTCCACGCTTTCATGAAGAAGAAGAGCCGCATTCAAGTTGTAGACCATTTGAAATGCAATGCTAGAAGAAGGGACCGCTGCTTATGTTCTCGTTTTTTCTAAGCCTTGCTTCTACTTCTTCTTTATTACTTGTGGTAGAAAACTATCCCAACCTTCCTTAGCAGTTGTTGAACTAACAAAAATGTTTATTTTTAGTGTTTTATTTTTTCCTTTATTAATTGATATGATGTGTGACAAATTTATGCTTTTACTTTTGTAGTTACTAACAAAGGTGTGCTTTTTTAATGTACCTAGAATTTGCTAATTTGTTTGAAAAGTGACATCTTTTTTCTTATCATTTCTTTTCTTTCTCTTTCAATTGGATTCTACCAAATGAGACCGATGATACCTTGTTACATGATGAAGAATAAGAACAACAAGCTGTTAGATGTACAGGCATGTAAGGCATATTTCGTTAAAAAATAGCAAATTATGCGGGGCGGGGCGGGTTGAAAATATCAAATTAAGCTATGCGGGGCGGGGCAGGTTGAAGTGTTTGCGGGTTGATGCGTTCACCCCGCAACCGCACAGCACCCGCCCCATTGCCATCCCTAGAAAAGACGTGCTGAGCTTTACTTGAGTACCTAATCCCTTCTGAAATGACTTCCAAAAATACGAGGTGAACTAGGTACCTGTATCTGAAAAAATGGACAAGGGAACTCCATGCAGTCCGACTATCTCCTGGATGTACAGCCTAGCATAATCCTCAGTTGAGTCTGTAGTTTTAACTAGGAGGAAATGTGCTGACTTGGTCATCCGATCTACTATAACAAAAATTGAATCAGGCTGCGGACGAGTATGAGTTAGACATGTAATAAAGTCCATATTAACTTCTTCCCACTTCCACGTGGGTATGCTGATATCTTGAGTCATACCCCCAGGTCATTGATGTTAAACTTTAACCTGTTGGCAGTTCGGGCACTTAGCCACAAATTCTGCAATATCCCTTTTCATGCTGTTCCACTAGTAGATTTCCCATAGGTCAACGTACATCTTAGTGGAACCTGGGTGGATAGAATATCTAGAGCTTTGTGATTTTACCAGTATTCATTGTCTCAAGTTATCTACGTCCGGAACGCATAGTGTGCCCTAGTAACGAAGCACGCCATCTCCCCCTTTGGAGAAAGCCTCCACTTCTTTTCTTGGAACTGCTTCTTTCAGCTTAAGCAGTATAGGATCTTCATCCTACTTTGACTTAACCTCAACATCTAATGAGGATTCTGACCCACTCTGTAGTACTACTCCGCCCTCAACTGAGTCCACCAACTGCACTCCTAACCAAGCTAACCTATGAATCTCCTTTGCTAGTGGAAGATTAGAAAGGGGGAAGGAATTTATTCCTGAAAGGAGAAGAAACAAGAAATACTAAATCAATTATGAAGAAGTAGAAGAAGAAAAGGGGGGAGGGAACTCAAACAAGGAATCTTACCATTGAAGAAATCCAAGCTATGGTTCAAAAGTTGAACAAAAAGGGCATAACAGAAAGGGAACCTACAAAGGTCTCCACAAGCCACAAGGCTGCTACTAATATATTAAATCAAACTTAGTTACAATGAAGAGAAATAACCCCCTTTATATAGAATCCTAGAAGGGGATGGTCAAAGACTCAATTAAAGAAATTATGTTCCATAGGGACATAGAACGCTACCCACACTTAGAACACTATAGTCAACATAGATTAAAAAAAAAAACTAAATGGCATTGAAAGCTTCCATACACAAAGTCATAGAAAGTCAACATCTATAAAACAACTCTTAAATATTCTAGAAACTAATTAAAAATTATTTCAATATTTTCTCCCATTTGGGGCTGATTTAGGCCCCATTCCATCTTCTTTTGAACTTTAATTTGAGCCTCCAAATAGATGTAAGAGTTGAATAAAATATCTTCATTGGGCTTGAGATCTTCTTCCATCAAAAAACACTTTTTAATAGCTAATTGCAACCCATTTGAGATTGTCTTGAAATTTCTCATTTGAAGAAACTTTCAAATCCTTATCCATGTCTTTTAACGACATTGAGCTACCATGGATGCTATCATTCTCTCCTTCTTAAAGAAGATTCTTCCTCGAATCTTGACATTGACTATATCTGCACCTTCATTGGATTTGAGCTTCTTCGGTTGCTATCATTCTCCCTCGCTTAAAGAAGATTTGTCCTCAAATCATGACCAATACCTACAAAAAATATGATAAGAAAAAATTAGTAGGAGGTAAACAAAGAAAGTAGAGAAAGCATTTGGTAAAAATAACACCAGGTCGTGACCATGCAACCACTTAACCCATTTAGTTCTTTTATGCACAAACACCCCTTTAAATACCCAAGAACTACACTATTTAACAAAATAATGTAATTACCCAGTCAAGCAATTAAAACACAATTCATAAGATCTTTAAACAATAGAGGGTCATTAGCTAGACCAAAATAATATGAATACCAAACAAACATACCATATTTGCTCTTGTTAAACAACTTAACCTCACCATTAGATATACCATAATCAACATATGGATCAAAAACTGTTACACCCCGTATATTCTCGAAATGTAGATGGCCTATTCGCATGTTGGTTAAGAGTTTTGAATGTCATACATGCTAGGAAAAGGCCCGGGGAAAGACTGTATAAGTGACTCGTCGAACCATCGCGGGAGGAGCCGGGGCAAAGCCCCTCCGCAATTGCAGCGTGTCACGGAGGCCCTGTCCAGGCCCAAGTATAAAAGCCTCCAACTTCGGTTTTAAATGAAATTTTCATATAATTTCCAGTGAGAAACAGAGGGT
>JACEIK010002608.1:3555-50938 GCA_018107945.1 Datura stramonium
CCATAGAATCAACATGTAGATTTTCATGAATTAGAGAGGGACTGGGCATGGGTGTGAACAATTTCACCCATTCATGACCCTACATACCTGAGAGAATCTGATTCTACAACTTCTCTAATTTCCCAATGAATAATTGAGGAAGAATCTTTAGAGATTGAGCTTGATCACCCCTCTAGATTTCTAAACTGGCATGCATGAATTAGGAATAGCTTAGAATGAACTTATCCTTCTTAAAACTCACTATTCAAAGCTTAAAACGACATATTTTAGGCCTTAGGATAGGAATTATGGAAAAGCCCTTACTAAACTCGCAGGGGAAAATAAACTGCCAGTCCCAATGAGGGACTGGATGACTCGTTGTCACTGGCCTCGACTCGTGGCCTGGATCCGTCGTCTCCATTGGAAATTACATCAAAGTTGTCACTGCGAGTCACTTAACGACCCTTTATTGGTGACCATGACTCATGGTTACTTTTCGTCATCCTCACTGCCAGAAACTCACCTGGGCTCACCACGGGGGACACCTCGACTCGTGGTGCACCCAATGAGTCGTGGTGACTAATCTGTTAGGTGCACTTCCCAATCTTCTTCTTCCTTCCATCAACCTTGACCATGGATGACTTAACGAGTCGCGGTCATGCCCGTGGTTACTCAACACTTGAATTTCCATCTTAATTCAAACTCCTCACCACGAGTCACTTAATGACTCGTGATCATCTTGACGGGTCCGAACTGAACTACAGGACTGAACTGAATTCACGAATCATACATACATGCTTTGACATGAAAGAAACTGGGACACATGAAATGAACATGAAACTGAATAGAGTTTTAGGGAAGAAACTAATACCTTAAACTAGAACTGAGCTGGAAGAGAATAGATGTGGGTATCTAGCCATCATGTCTATCTTGTCTTCCCACGTAGCTCCTTTAACATGTTGATTCCTCCATAAAAACCTTAACTAAGTTATTTCTTTATTTCTTATCCTTCGAACCTGATGATCCAATAGTTCCACCGGCACCTCTTCATAACTAAGGTTGTCTTTCACACCGACAATGTCCACCGGAACAACTAGAGCTTGATCACCCAAACACTTCTTGAAGAGCGATACATGGAAAACTGGATGGACTGAAGCTAATTCTGAGGGAAATTCCAATTCATATGCTACCTTGCAAACCCATTTCAAAATTTGGTATGGTCCAACATAACGTGGACTGAGTTTCCCCTCCTTTCTGAACCTCATCACTCCCTTCATGGGAGACACCTTTAGAAACACCTAATCATCGACTTCAAACTCAAGTTCTCTCCTTCTCACATCCGCATAGGACTTTTTGAGACTCTGAGCTATTTTCAACCTGTCCCTTATAAGCTGAACTTTCTCCTTAGCCTCATGGACTGAATCTGGTCCTATCATTGTAGCTTCACCAACTTCAAACCAGCCAATAGGGGATCTACACCTCCGCCCATAGAGAGCCTCAAACGGAGCCATCTGAATGCTGGAATGGTAGTTGATATTATATGCAAACTCAATGAGAAGAAAATGGTCATCCCTACTACCCTTGAAATAAATCACACACACCCTCAACATATCCTCAGGAGTTTGAATAGTTCACTCTGCCTGACCATCGTTTGGGGGTGAACCGTTGTGCTAAGCTTGACCTGAGTACCTAGTCCCTTTTGAAACGATCTCCAAAATTGGGAGGTAAACTGAGTATCTCTATTTGATATGATGGACAATAGCACTCCATGCAACCGAACTAACTCCCCAATGTACAACTTAGCATAATCCTCCGATGAATTGGTAGTTTGACTGGTAGGAAATGAGTTGCTTTAGTCAACCTATCCACAACTACCCAAATGGAGTCATATAATCGACGAGTGCGAGGCAACCCTATGATGAAGTCCATATTGATCTCCTCCTATATCCAAGTAGGAATACTGATGTCTTGAAGTGCACCCCTTGGTCTCTGGTGCTCAACCTTCACTTGCTGACAATTCGGACACTTAGCCACAAATTCTGCAATGTCCTTCTTCATGCCATTCCACCAATAGACTTTTCTATGTCACGGTACATCTTGGTGGCACCTGGATGTATGGAGTATCTAGAACCATGAGCCTCGTGCAACATCCGCTCCCTCAAATTATTGACATCCGGAACACACAAACTACCTTGATATCGAAGCTCACCATCTCCCCCTTTGGAGAATACCTCTACCTTCTGATTTTGGACGCCTTCCTTCAACTTTACCAAAATGGGATCCTCGTCTTGTCTAGCCTTCACATCAGTCACCAATGATGATTTTGATCCTTTATGAACTATAACACCACCATCGGTCGAGTCAACCAAACGAACTCCCAACCGTGCAAGCAGATGCACATCCTTCACCAGCTCCTTCTTCCCCTCATCCACATGGGACACACTCTCCATAGAAAGCCTACTAAGAGTGTCTACTACCATAATAACCTTTCCCGAATGGTAAAGGACACTTATATCATAATCCTTGAGTAGCTCCAACCACCTTTTTTGACGCAGATTTAGATCGTTCTGGGTAAACACATATTGTAGGATTTTGTGGTTTGTGAACACATCTACGTGGACCCCGTACAAATAGTTTCTCGAAATCTTCAAGGCAAACACTATCGTCGCCAATTCGAGATCATGAGTCGGGTAATACCTTTCATAAACTCTCAGCTTCCTAGAAGCATATGCTATAACTTTACCATACTGCATCAATACACAACCAAGGCCAATCCTCAAAGCATCACAATATACCACAGACCCATCAGTACCCTCGGGTAGGGTTAACATTGTTTCTGAGGTGAGTCGAGTCTTCAACTCTTGGAAGCTCTTCTCACAAGCCTCTAACCATTGAAAATTCACCTTCTTCTAGGTCAATTTAGTCAACGGGGCTACAATGGATGAAAACCCCTCAACAAATCTCTGATAATACCCAGCTAAACCCAAGAAACTCTTGATATCTGAAGGATTCACTAGTCTGGGTCAATTCTTTACCGCCTCTATCTTTTGAGAGTCTACCTATACACCCTCTCTTGACACCACATGGCCAAAAAATGCCATTGAATTCAATCAAAACTCACATTTACTGAATTTAGCATACAATTGGTGATCCATAAGAGTCTGTAACACCACCCTCAAGTGAGCGGCATGCTCCTCCTTGCTCCGAGAGTATATAAGGATGTCATTTATGAACACAATCACGAACATATCCAAATATGGCTTGAACACCCTGTTCACCAAATCCATAGAAGCTGTAGGAGAATCCATTAGTCCAAAAGATATAACTACAAACTCATAATAACCATACTGCATCTTAAAGGCTGTCTTCAGGATGGCACTCTCCCGAACCCTGAGTTGATGATATCCGAATCTGAGGTCTATTTTTGAAAAGAACTTAGCACCCTGAAGCTAGTCAAACAAATCATCAATCCTAGGAAAAGAATACCTGTTCTTGATGGTCACCTTGTTCAATTTCCGATAATCAATGCACATACGAAGAGAACCATCTTTCTTGCGGACAAAGAGAACTGGTCCACCCCATGAGGATTTGCTAGGTTTGATGAAACCCTTACCTAGAAGGTCCTTCAACTGCTCCTTCAACTCCTTTAGCTCGACTGGAGCCATTCTCTAGGGAGGAATAGATATAGCCTACATATTGGGAAGAAGATAAATACGAAAATTGATTTCCCTCTTGGGAGAGATTCCGGTAGATCATCTGGGAACACTTTTGGATACTCACATAATACTGGAACTGACTGGATAGTCAGGGTCTTCGACTTAGAATCCTTAACCCTAACTAGATGGTACACACAACCCTTGGAGATCATCTTTCTGGCCTTAAGCTAGGAAATAAAATGACCTATAGGCACAACTGAACTACCATTCCACTCTAAGACTGGCTCACCCGAAAATTGAAACTCTATCGCACGGGTTGTATAATTAACTGAGGTATAATATGCAAAAATCCAGTCCATGTCGAGGATAACATCAAAATCGGTCATGGCTAACTCTACAAAATCCGTTGAGGTGATTTTTTGAAGAATTGTGATAGGACAATTTCTATACACCCATCAAGCTATAACTGAATCACTGATTGGAGTAGAGACTGAGAAGGGTTCTAATAGGATTTTGGGACTGACTTCGAAGCTACAAACAACATAGGACGTCACAAAAGATAAACAAGACCCTGGATCTAACAAAGAATATACATCAAGGTGGAAAACTCATAACATATAAGTGATTACGTCTAGGGAGAACTCCTACTCGTGGCAGGATGCTAGGGCATAAAATCTATTTTGGTTTTGTCCACTACCTGTGCTAGTAGATGCACCCTACTGAGCTCGGCGTGCTGGTGGAGCTGCTGAACTAGAAGTTGGGCCTCGGCCCCTATCATGGACCTTTCTAGATGTTGGGCAATCTCTAAGCATATGTCTGGGCTTCCCACACCCGAAGATAGAACTTTTACACATCAAACACTAACTCGAGTGTCTCCGGCCACACCTGTCGCAAACTGGGATACTGGAATCTGTGGGCCTGCTACTCTTGCCTCTAGAGCCTGATGCTTGTCCTCTCTGGTTGCCTAGATCTGGATGGCACACTCATAGCTGATGATTCCTGGGCTGACGATCTCTGGTGGGACTACTGACGGTGTCTACCACATGGTCTCTACTGAGAGAACCCATAACATTCTTTCCTAGCCCTCTTGGCCTCTCTCTCTCACACATCCAGTGCCTCCATATGCTGGGCATACAAGACTATCCGAGGAGAATCCATATCCTAATGAAGCATTGCAGTCTGACAATCCTTGTCTAGGTAGTCCGCCACTCCATGAACAAACCTACTCACTCGAGCTCTCTGATCAACCACTAACTCAGGTGTGTACTTGGATAGAGGAGTGAACTCTAAGGAATACTCCTACAATTTCATCTTCCCTTGTCTCAGATTCACAAATTCAACCGGTTTCAGTTCCATCAATATCATAGGCATAATTACGTGTCTAAGTCCTATTTTATAACTTAGTTTAGTCATGTTTTTCAATTTAATTAATTACATTCTCATGTAATTTTTGAATAATCAAGTGCATATACTAACCAAAATTATTAGTTATTGTTTTGTAGGTGAAAAATGACTAGGAGGGGCTTAATATGATGGTTAATGCACAAGAATGAAGTTGGAAAATAAATGCAAGGAAGATGGCATGAAGTTGAAAAGGAGAGGGGCTGCCTAGGCCACCGGCATGTCACGCTAGGCCATTGGCACGCCCAGTGTTGTGCCACACCATGCGTATGCACGCATGAGAGGTTGACCAGTGCGCCTGCGCTTTGGTTCTGTGCCACGCCAGGCCATGCTATGCCCCACAGACCATGTCACGCCATGTATTGCGCGTGACAGGAAGCGTTCCACGTCCAGCAAAGTGCACCAGTGCAGCGCAAGACCTGCCGAGAAACCAATGTTCTAGTGCACCTGCATGATGCCTCTATGCCACGGAACTACTACTGGGCGATGGGCGGTGTGGCACAGAGTAGTCCTATGCTCGGCCAATTTTTGTAAATTGCCACTTAGTATAAATTAAACACTTATCTCTAAAAATAATTTATCACGGAAATATTTTGGGAAAGCAGAGAGGAGCAAAGGGAGAAGCGAAGAACTTCACCTAGGGATCAACATTTTTCATTCTCTTTTAATCATCTTTGTAGGTACGTTATTTTAATTATGTTTTTGAGTAATTGTACAAACATGAGTGGCTAAAACCCTACCTCTAGAGTTGAGGCCACATGATATAAATGTAAATGCTTGATTTTAATATTTGGTCTGAGTTTTGGTTGTTGTTTTATCTTGAGTTCTTAATTACCATTGTTTTATTCTTAATCACCATGAGAACAAACTTGTTAAGCTTAGGTAAAAGCTCGAAAGAGTAACCCTAGGTTAGAACACAAGAATGCAGAGAGAAAGTTCTTGTCTTTACGATAAGATTCGCAGTTAGGATAGAAATTATACTTAATTTTCCTTGCTTGGTCAATAAAACGGGATGATAGCTAGACACCGGCTTAAAATTATCACATCACCGCTTGTAGAAGTAGTTGTGAAACTAAGTTAGGTTAAATGATTAGAGCTACGAAATTCCATAATCAAGGGTATAAACCTCGTAAACCACATCCATAGTGTTGAATTGTTCACGAATTAGGACGTCACATCCTCGCTCAACGATGTAGGGTTGAGACTAGTTTGTTGTGTTTAGAGGCTCGAAAGACCATGAACACTGCATTTTAATTTTATGAGACAATAACTGAAGTTTACATACTTGAACCATTATGAATTGTAGCATTGCATGATTACCAGGCCTTAACTCTAGTTGCTTCTTGTACTGTCTCCCGATTATTTTGTGATCACCTTTAGATTTAATTAAAATTATCCAAAATCTCTTAAATCAATACTTGCAATAGTTAATTTAACACGTGAAATTTAATATTCGTTGAAATAGTCCAGTCCCTATGGGTTAAACTTCCGACTCTTAAAGAGTCAATGTATTACTTGTACTATCGCGTACGCTTGTGTGTGCGCTGTGGCGCAACAAGTTTATGGCGTTGTTGCCAGAGACTAGAAGTGTTTATCGAATTTTTAGTTTTTGTGTGATTTTTATTTTTCTTAAGTTTTGAAAAACTTGGTCTTATTATATTCTATTGCAGGTAACAGGTTGTCCTTGCAGAAATGGCAACGAATAGAGAGTTGGTGGAACCTTTATTGGAGACGGAACGCCGAATACATTTGCTCCAAAGGGGAAAAAGCTCCAGAGCGGAAGCTAAAGAGCTTACAGGAGCAGTTACAACAACATCCACCAGCAAAGCAAGAAGAGTTGTTTCCTGAACCAATGGCAGCCCGACCAGTTCACAAAGTGGCAATCCTTCTAGCGATGAATGTGACCTCTAGTATCCGCAAATCAGAGCCCAAAGGAAACTTTGAGTTGAAATAGAACATGGTGCAGTTGTTACATTGTAGTGGACAGTTCACTGGAATGACACATGAGGACCCACAGCAGCACTTAACGAATTTCTTGGAGATCAGTGACACTTTTGTCCCCACCGGAGTGTCAACAGATTATGTCCGATTCACCCTCTTCCCATTTTCATTGTGAGGAGAGGCAAAGAGGTGGTTGAAGGCTGAGCCACCGAATTCCATTACTTCTTGGGATGACCTAGCAAGGAAGTTCCTCATCAGATTCTTCCCTTCGGGAAAGACTACCAAGCTCAGAAGTGAAATATTAAGTTTCAAGCAGAGGCTGGAGGAGAACCTAAATTTGGCTTGGGAGAGATTCAATTCATTGCTGAGAGATTGACCCCATCACCAGTAGTCCAATGAGGTGTTATCTCACACCTTTGTAGAGAGTTTAGACCCACATACGAAAATCTTATTAGACTCTGCATCGGGTGGGCAAGTACTAGAAAAGACATATGATGAGTTGTACACTATCTTAAACAGAATTACTCAAGGAAATCCAGAATGGCATAGCGAATCATCAAGAGGGGCAGGAAAGAGAGTAGTAGGGATGATAGAAGTGGATAGTGTCAATGCCCTAGCAGCATAACTAGCATCATTGCAGCACCAGATGATGACTCAGTTCAGCAAACTGAATATGAACCAACCACAGGGAAAGGTTAATCCAATTCAGCAGGCTCCTAGCTGGTGAAAAATTTGTGGTAATGATGGGCACAATGCAGATTCTTGCAGGGCCAATCCAGAATTTGTCAATTTTGTTGGAAAGTTTTAGAGAAACAATTAGACTTATCGGAACACCTATAATAAAAATTGGTAGAGTCATCCAAATATTTCTTGGGGTGGCAATCAGAGTCAGAGCTACCAGAAGCCTCAGCAGCAAAATAGGTAGAATAGTGGCCAGTCAAGAAAAAACAACATTGAGGAGATGTTGTAGAAAATCATGGCTACTCAAACCCAACTGGCAGAGAATCAGGCAAGGATGGCTTCAGATTTGAAAAATCAGCAGATGGCCACCCGAAATCTAGTAAAGCAGATGGGTCAATTTGCAGCTGCTCAGCACACCAGACCTCAAGGAGGGTTACCCGGTGACATAGATACGAACCCTCGACAGGTAAATGCCATCAGTCTGAGGAGTGGAAAGAAATTGGCTGATGCACCACCGAAGGAAAAGAGAAATGAGGTGCAGCCAAAGCTGGTCAGACAGGATCCATCGACAGATAGAGGAGGTACTCAGGGTGCTGTAAAACACAATGCACAATCATCATTGCATCCGGCATAGATACCACCATCACCATTCCCACAAAGGCTCAAGAAGAGCAAGAAGGAAGAATGCTTTAAAAAGTTCTTTGATATTTTCAAAGAAATTCACATCAATTTGCCTTTACTTGATGTCTTGCAGGGAATGCCAAAGTACGCCAAGTACTTGAAGGATGTGGTGGCCAACAAAGTGAGGTTGGTGGATGTCCAGATGGTGGCACTCACTGAGGAGTGCAGCTACAGAGTAATGAGCAAGATGCCGAAGAAGCTCAATGACCCAGGGAATTTCACCCTCCCCGTACAAATTGGTGAAGTTGAAATTATAAGGGCTCTGTGTGATTTAGGGGCAGTAGTGAATTTAATGCCTCTCTTGTTGTTTAACACCCTGGGGTTGGGTAAGTCAAGGCCTACAAGAGTAATGATGCAGCTGACAGACAAGTCCACAATGCCACCAAAGGGAATAATTGAGGACCTTATCATCAAAGTGGGTAAGTTCATTATACCTGTTGATTTCATCATTCTTGACTTTAAAGTTAATGATTAGGTACCCCTTATCTTGGGACGATCATTCTTGGAAATTGGAGGAGCCATCATAAATGTAAGAGTAGGTACACCTAAAATGAGGGTCAATGATGAAGAAAAGCTCTTCAGAATCTACCAAGAGATCAACCCACCCACACACTACAGTGATCTTTGTAAGATCAGCGTGTTTTCAGATGCTAAGTGTGGGGTGGTAGATTCCATGGGTCCACTGCTGTAGGACATGATGACATTTCAGAGTCTGATAGAGGGCTTAAATTGAAAAAGAAGATGGAAAAAAGAGGGACAGTGTGGAGGTTGTTCCCTCTAAAAATAAAAAGAGGAGAAGATGGTTCTCAAAAGGGAACAGTTGTTTGAGGATATTCTGAAAAGGATAGTCTACACTGTGTCGCGACGTAAAATTAGGCGATGCTTGGGAGGCAACCCAAGAGTACCACAGGTACACTTTATTTTTAGTTTGTGTGTAATTTTTTGTTACTTTTCACTTGTTGTTGTTTGTTTTGTTTGTAAGCACAAATTCAGGGGAAGTTTGAGTATCCGAGGAAGTAAGAGCTAAGGAGCATGACAAAAACATGAGTGTAGGGTCAGTGACCTACATGTATGCAGAAACATATGTTGTTACCTAGGTCTAGAGTCCTCTGAGATTATTTCTCACCCTTGTATTAATTTTAAATGATGCTTTGGGGACAGCATAATTCAAGTGTGGGGTGAGGGAAATTTCAAAATTTTGAATTTTGTGCTTAGTGAATTTGGGTGAAATTGGTGCTGGGTATAATATTGTTTGATGAAAAAAGTTTGAGTTGAGCACATTTCGTCCACCCTTTGGTTTTTCTTTCCGATTCTTTTCTGAAGGGGAGCATCTTGAACTGATGAATAAAATTTTTCTTTGTCTGTACATAATGGTGTTAATCTTAGTTAGGGACTTTTCCCGGCGATGGATGAATGACGACTGTCTTGAGGGAAAATAGTCAATAGGTTGTTATTGTGAACATTTAGCTGATTGATAGTTTGATGTTCTTGTTATATGTTGTACATGATTGTCAGATGCAAGTGTTGTAAATTTTGAAGCATGTTTAGTAATTGAATAACTCTGTTTGAGACACCTAGGCTCTTGAATGTAACTCTATGTTCTTAAAGCTTAATTCTAAATTCTTGTGATTAGCTGAGTTAAGAGTCTATTGAATTTGTCTCGAATTGAGCATGTGTTGTGAGTGTAAGGCTTTTTTAATATTCCATGCTATTATGTAGTTTCTAGAACTTGCATGGTGTGTATACAAAACGAAATGAGGGATGTGAATTGTAGGAGATGATGTAGGCATTTCTTTGACCAAGCTTAATTTTTATCCACCGCTTTACCTAACTTGTCATATGATCCTAGTTAGCCCCATCGATCCTTTAGCCTATTCTTTGTTAGCCACAAAATGAGCTTAATCCTTTCTTTTAAATATCCTTGAATATAATCTAAAACTCCTAAGAGCTTAAGTGAAAATGCAAAAGAAGCTAAGCAGTGAGAAGTTGGAAGAAGAAGGAAAATAGTAGTTCTGGGAGTTGAAGAGAAGACTAGAGATGCACTTGTTTAAAAATGCATAAGTGTTGGTAGGGAGTAAAAGAAGAAAAGAGCAAAAAAATTACTTAAGTACTCCTTACTAATATCCTAAGTGTTCCTAATGAAATGGGGGAACAAAGATGAAAATGGGAGTTGAAAATAATAAAGGTGGATAAATAGCCAGAATAAATGTGTGATGTATTAAAAGAACTTAGGGAAGATAGTCACTATTACTATCCAGAATAGTATCTACCCGTCCNACTATTACTATCCAGAATAGTATCTACCCGTCCCTTAGCCTACATTACAATCCCATAAAGTCCTACTTGTTCTTACTTTCAAACATTCCTAAATTAGTGGAGTAAAATACTAAAGGCAAGCTTATGGATCGATACATGTTGCATGTGAATTCTTTGTGAGAACGAGCTGATTTCTTATTCATATACCCATACATGTTATAATTTATAAACTTGTGAGTGAATAAAAGGGTAATTCTCTTGTTGTGAGAGCACATGTTTGATGGAAGATAAAATTCATGTCGGATGTCTTAATTGGTTGATTTGCATGCATATACTGAGTTTAAGAGTTGATTCTTGAGGCTAGGAAGTTTTAACTTAGTTATATGGGGTGTTAATGGTGAGATCTTTCGTGCTCTATTTTAAGCGGGCTATCGAAACTAATCGGTGCAGCCGTAGCTTGAATTATCTTGCTTCAATTAGATATGCGTGAATCCTTCATATGCATGAGATGTAATAGAGTTGTTCGAGGACGAACAAGGCTTTTAAGTGTGGGGTAGTGATCTTGGGCATAATTATGTTCCCAAGTGCTATTTTATTACTTAGTTTAGTCATGTTTGTCAATTTAATTAAATACATTCTCATGTAATTTTATAATCAAGTGCATATACTAACCAATATTATTAGCTATTTTTTTATAGGTGAAAAATGCTTAGGAAGGGCTTACTATGATGGTTAATGCACAAGAAGGAAGTTGGAAAAGAAGTGCAAGGAAGATGGTATAAAATTGAAAAGGAGAGGGGCTGCCTAGGCGACCAGCGTGTCACGCTAGGCTACTGGCGCGCCCAGTGTCGTGCCACGCCATGCGTATGAGCGCACGAGAGGTCGAACAGTGCGCCTGCGCGTAGGCGTCGTGCCACGCCAGGCCATGAAGCCTGCTATAGGACGTGTGACACCATGTACTACGCACGATAGGAAGCGTGCCAAGCTGCGTGATGCGCACCAGTGCAGCGCAAGACCTGTCGAGAAGCTAATGTTCCAGTGCACCTGCGCGATGCCTCTATGCCACGGAGCTACTGCTGCGCGATGGGCAGCGTGGCATGGAGCAGTCCCATGCTCGCCGATTTTTGTAAATTCCCACTTAGTATAAATTAAACACTTAGCTCTAAAAATCATTTATCAAGGAAATATTTTGGGAAAGCAGAGAGGAGCAAAGGGAGAAGTGAAGAACTTCACCTAGGGTTCAACATTTGTCACTCTCTGTTAATCATTTTTGTAAGTACGTTACTTTAATTATGTTTTTAAGTAATTGTACGAACATGAGTGGCTAAAACCCTTCCTCTAAAGTTGAGACCAAATGATATGAATGTAAATGCTTGATTTTCATATTTGGTTTGAGTTTTGGTTGTTGTTTTGTCTTGCATTCTTAATTACCGTTGTTTTATGCTTGATCACCATGAAAACAAACTTGTTAAGCTTAGGTAAAAGCTCAAAAGAGTAAACCTAGGTTAGAACACAAGAATGCAGGGAGCAAGTTCTTGACTTTACTATAAGATTCGCGGTTAGGATAGAAATTATTCCTAATTTTCCTTGCTTGGTCAATAAAATGGGATGATAGATAGACACCGATATAGAATTGTCACATCACCGCTCGTAGAAGTAGTTGTTATACTAAGTTAGGTTAAATGATTAGAGATACAAAAGTCCATAGTCAAGGGCATAAACCCTGTAAACCATATCCATATTTTTGAATTACTCACGAATTGGGACGTCACATCCTTGCTCAATGATGTAGGTGTGAGATTAGTTTGTTTTTTTAGAGGCTCGAAAGACAATGAACACTGCATTTTAACTTTCTGAGACAACAACTGAAGTTTACATACTTGAACCGTTGTGAATTGTAGCATTACATGATTATCAGGGCTTAACTCTAGTTGCTTCTTGTATTGTTTCCCGATTATTTTATGATCACCCCTAGATTTAATTACAATTCTCCAAAATCTCTTAGATCAACACTTGTGAAAGTTAACTTAACACTTGAAGTTGAATATTCGCTGAAATAGTCCAGTCCCTGTGGGTTCGACATCTGGCTCTTAAAGAGTATTACTTGTACGACTGCGTATGCACTAGGACGCAATACCTCATCTCACGAGGGAAGAACCGATCTAGAAAAGCAACATGAAACTCATCCCAACTAATAGGGCCTACTCCGACTGCCCTACTATCCTTCCATTGTTTAAAGCAAATGTGTGCAACCCCCTTCAACTGATATGAGGCCAAATCGGCACATTCATCTCCAGTCACCCCCATGACCTGGGTTATCTTTAGAATCTCGTCGATAAACTCATGTGGATCCTGTTCTAACTTGACCCAAGAAACTCTAGAGGGTTCATCCTTAAAAATCTCTGACTCGTGCTACCGCCGTATTTCCATTTTGAGGGACATGCGCCACCGCTTGCTGATTGACCTAGGAGGTCAAGTCCTGTGCTAGCATCTGAATGGCTACCCTAAATTCAGTGTGGGCAACCGACTATGGTGCATAGTTCTCCTGAGCTGGTGGGGCCTGTAGGTGCCCGTCTTTATTGCCATCCTTGTGGTTATTTCCATTTTCGTTTCTCCTTCCGTTAACTCTGCTGGGAGGCATGATTCTACAAATGCGTATAGCACGTGTTAGAAGGATAGAGAGACATTTCATTGCATGACTTAGATTAGGAAATAAGGGAACATTTCCTAAACGTCGTGTAGCCTCTTCGTCATAAGTGTGGCACACTTCACACCCATGAAAAAGACTCTACTTAACGTGGCTTTCAGACACCATAGGACACTTCAAAACCTATTGCTCTGATACCAAGTTTGTCACGACCCAAACATGGTCCCGGATTAAGACACGAGACAAGGAGTCCCGAGAGACTCCAAGTCGACCCATGGCATGAATGTACATCTAACTCAATCAATAAAAGTGGAAGACCAACATAATAAACATAGAAGAAGTCTGAACATAGCATAACATCAGAACATACAACACGAGTCTGAACCTGAATACAATCTACGTATGAAAAAGCCTCTACTACTGATGAGTTGATGGACAAGACCCCAACTAACACTTTATGTCTGAAACTAAAAATATAAAAATAACTGATAAGTAATAGTCCTCGGAAGATGAGGACTCACCAACTGAGACTGTATGTGCTACTCCGGAAAGCTGGTTAGCAACGAGGCTGAGTCTGAATATCGAAGCCTGTATCATGAAATGATACATCATAGAGTATGCGGTCAGTACGTGGAATGTTCCGAGTATATAAGGTAAGTAAAACCACTAAGTAGGTAAAATCATTGAACATGCATAATGTAAAACATAATCAAGATAAGCATCTGAGAGTAGGGCTTGCGTGCTATTTTCTGAAATCATGATCTGAACATAACTGAATTGAATGACGCAAAGCTGAAATCTAATAATCATAAGTAAACTGAACATTGGTTCAAACTTGCTGAAAACATAATATCATAAATGATGTACATGCATAACTAAAATCATGAGGAACAATTGGAGACTCGTCATATAACTGACATTACCACGATAGAGCTTGCGTGATCCCGACTATCACACTTAAGTGGGCAGAGCCTTCCAAAGCCTTTCTAGGGCTAAGGATGCTACCATGATATCGATATCAAGCTGAAGGCCCCTTGATGCATGGGAAAGCTAACAAAGGAAGTCCCCAATAATCTGAACATACCTATGTTGGCTCGTAGTTCTAAGGCATAGGGTTGACTGACCCTTAGACTACTCAGTGCTAGACACTACTCCCAAAAACATGCACATGATCTCCATCATTTTTCAATGAAGCTTACCATCGTCTAGTGACGAAGTTGAATAATCATGTACATATAAAATTTTAAATCATGCATGAGGAGCCTTGGCTCAAACCATACCACAAGTTGAACATACTTGGGAGTCTTAGCTCCAAAATCATGTAGTAAGATAATTCATGAAATCATAAATTATACTTGAACATATAGGCTTGCTCAATACTTAAACATGCTTGAAAATACTTAATTCACTTGAAAACATGATCATAGACATGGGTAATTTGAAAACATTTTTTCTCATAAATATCTCATTATACTTGAACATACATCATGGATCTCAATGTTCATGAACTCTCCTAGATGGGCATCATAATTTATAAAACTTTAAAACATTGTAAAACTTTCCCATGAATCATAATTCAATGATAGAAACATGCTTAGATCATACCCATGGTAGAATCTTAGAAAAATTCATGCATTGGGTTAAAACCCCATAGAATCAACATGTAGATTTTCATGAATTAGAGAGGGATTGGGCATGGTGGTGAACAATTTCACCCATTCATGACCCTACATACCTGAGAGAATTTGATTCTACAACTTCTCTGATTGCCCAAGGAATAATTGAGGAAGAACCTTGAGAGATTGAGCTTAATCACCCCACTAGATTTCTAAACTTGCATGCATAAATTAGGAATAGCTTAGAATGAACTTACCCTTCTTAAAACTCACTTTTCGGAGCTTAAAATGACGCATTTTAGGCCTTAGGATCATAGAAATTATGGAAAAGCCCTTACTAAACTCGCAGGAAAAATAGATTGCCAGTCCAATGAGGGATTTGACGAGTCATCGTCACTGGCCACGACTCGTGGCTTGGATCCATTGTCTCCACTAGAAATTACATCAAGGTTGTCATCACAAGGCACTTAATGACCCATTACTGGTGACCATGACCCGTGGTCACCTTCCATCATCCTCACTGCCAAAAACTCACTTGGGGCTCACCACGGGGGACACCATGATTCATGGTGCACCCAATGAGTCATGGTGACCAATCCGTTAAGTGCACTTCCCAATCTTCCTCTTCCTTCCATCAACCTTGACTATGCTGACTTAACGAGTCGTAGGGCTGACCACGAATCGTGTCCATGCCCGTGATTACTCAAAACATGAATTTCCATCATAAGTCAAACTCCTCACCACAAGTCACTTAATGACTCATGGTCATCCTGACGGGTCACTGGACGACTCGTCCTGTGACTTCGTGCAGAAATTTTTGTTTTCTCCATTTCAACTCCTGGGTCTAATCTTAGGGATTTCAGGGTATAACAATGACCAATGTGAATCTTTTTGTGGAATTTAAATAATTAACATGATTAATTGCAGCTTAGTTGTGCATGAACTGAATAAGTAGTGTGTGATGCAAACCTGTACCATGTGCGAGTGATGTTCTTACTTAGTTAATACTATTAGGTGATCTAGAACTTGCCTGGTTGATATTTGCTTAGGTTTGAGGATAGTTAGTTAGGAAAGGATCATAGGTCGTTTTTGAATTAGCTCACTTTTAGCCTAGATTTTCCTACCAAATGAATAAGTATCCCTTGATCCAAATGTTTGAGCCTTAATTGACCATTTTTCTTTGATTATCCCATTCACCTTCCCACTTATTTATAATGAACCTGTTTTATCTCTAGTCCCTCCTTGGACATTGTGAACCTCAACTCAGTAAAAAAAGCCTAAGTTGAGGGTGGCTATTATAGGGGTGCGTAAGCTGTGTGGGGAAATAAAAGGAGAAAAAGCTAGTCAATGAAAAGTAGGGGTGGTGGGAAAGAGAAAAAAGAAGAGGGAAAGCAATAAATCTTGAAAAGAAAAAGAAAAAAAAAGAGAAATAAGATAAAAGTGAAAACGAAACCACACCCACCAGTTGAAAGAGGAATGAAATGGAGAAAGGGGAGGAGAAAAAAAACAAAAAGGGGAAAAGGTTAAAAAGTGAATCCAAAGTTGTGTAGTCCTAAGGATGGTTATTCACTATTTTCATATCTACCATATCCAACCTGAAGCCTACAGTGGTTCCAACTTAACTATCCAAAAAGCCAAAGTAGAGAAAATAAGGGCAAACCTATGGTATCATTTGTGCAGTATTTCAAACTTCTTTGGGAGAGTGAGAGCTTTGCTTGATATTCCTGGTATTTTATATATATATATATCATTTTGAGAGTGTTAGGGACTTCTTTTACTATNATATCATTTTGAGAGTGTTAGGGACTTCTTTTACTATGAGGGTACATGGGTTGATTGCATTCTGCCAACATTCTATGTAAACAACAATAGTGATAGCTCGATTGTCTGTTAATAATTGAATGCAATCTCTAGATCCCTTTGTGTCATGATTTACGGTTGCATGTATTCTTGGCTAGTTTGGTTTTGAATAGAAAAGGATCAATATTTGACAAGTGTTCATGTGTGCAAATTTTGATGTTGTTGGTTGTAGGTCTTCTATATTCTTTCTAGTTAAGCATTGTGTTGCAGTTGTGTTTTGTTTACCCAAGGAAATACAAAAGTTTTAAGTTGAGGGTGTTGATGTGTTGTGGGTTTATAGAACTTTTGACACTTAAAACTTAGGGAAAATGCTTGGTATTAGGTATGTTTATATGGATATGAGGTGCTTTTACTTTGTTTTCAAAGAAATCATGTTTCGGAGATGAATTCTAGAAAAGAAGAAGAAGAAGTGCATAAGTGTTGGGGCCAACAGCAGTCCACGGTACGAGCCCTACCTTGATGGTACGAGCCGTAACTTGCATTCGTGATGAAATCCAGAGGATATGCACAAGTGTTGGGACCAAGTACGACTCTTGGTACGAGCTGTATAATCATGGTACGATCCGTACCAAGGAGTCATGGAAAGAGTCATAAGGTTGCACTTACCTGAGTTCTTGGTACGAATGGAATGCACAAGTCGTGAGAGCATATGACCCGTACCAAAGACCCATGGTGAATTCTAGAGAATATGTCAAGTTGGCAGGTCCTCGAGTATGAATAAAGGCCATGAGTCATAACATCAATTTACGAACCATACCATGGACTCATGACAAACATCAAAAGATGTCAGACTTCACAAGATCAGACCACGATAGGCAACATACGACTCGTAGTGTCATCGTAGAGTCGTACCTACTCCCAGGACTTAACAAATTTTCAAGATTGCAGTGCATATTACGGATGAAAACCATGACTCCTAGCTTCATGCTATGACTTGTAGGTTAGGTCGGCAGCAGTTCCCTGTTAATTTAGGAAATATTCCCAATTATCTGTATAAATACTTTTTAGGTTATTTTCTTTAAGGGACCGACTCATTATTGCGTATGTTACACCTCGTAAGTTCCTATTGTTTAATCGACACGTGCGTACATGAGTCGAGAGTTTTAGAGTATGACCTATGTAGGAAAATCCAAAGGAGGGAGCGCACGAGTACATCGTCGGGCAAGCAAGAGGCCGAAGCAGAGACAGGACACAAGGAGTGTCGCGTCGCGCCCCTGCCACGGCGCCTTGAGCGGCACATCGTGCCCGACTCCTAGCACTGTGGGCGGCGTGCCTCCCCGTCGCCACCACCTCATATATATATAAACCCCCTTCATGCTTTGATAAATCATTCTAATACTTCCCCAAAATCATAGGAGCAACTTCAACGATAATTTTAATTTATTTTCGCCGAATAACACCGCTAAACTCTGTTCAAACTCAAATTCGCCTTGAATAGCAAGTTCCAAGCCTATGAAGAACATCCCTACGGAGTTATTTCATGAAATCTCGCACGGATTGTCAGATCTCCATTGAGTAAAAGTAAAAGTTGTAGAAATCACTTCCAATTGAGTCCCAAGTGGCTACAAGTGACAGGTAAGCATTTCCACCTTCTAGACTTTGGAGAATTTGTAAGCTTTCGGCCGAATTGGATGAAGTTTGATTTGTAGTAAGGGCTACAATTCGATGGAATAGCTTACTCTAGGATGGAACTATTTGGGGTAAACGAAACTTGACATTCGAGGTATGTTAAGGCTTATCTCTTCGACAAGTTATTCTCGTTGTATAGTGATACGACCTATGCCCTCAAAGGTAGATAATGATCTTATATGTTGTGATTAGTTGCTGCTAGTAGATAATGATCATGTATGTTGTGGTTAGCTGCTATAAGACGTATTCAGATTATACCATACTATCCCTCATCGGGAAATGGTATGTGAAGTGAGACTAACGTTGGGTGTGCCATGGAAAGTCCCCCATTCACCTATTTACTATTTAGAGGTATTCTAATGTTTTGTTGTCATACCAAGGCCTTAGAAGTTTATGGTTAGCTGTTGGTCCTGACTTGGTAAGTTGGATAGCATAGGGCATAGTCGGGCGATATAACATTCAGTTTGATGCCTATATTGTCAGTAAAGCTCGCCCATAAGCCGTTAGCATACCTTGACGCCTCTAGGGTTGGAATCTGGATAGGATGGTTGTCTTGTCGAGTTGATGGTACCAGGGTTGCCTAATGAACTGAGCGATAGCTTTCCATATAATTGGCTACTATCAGTGACCTTTATCTTTAGCCGACCTAGTGCTTTTCATATAGGTCGCTCAGGAAAGCCACCCCAGTTGTTACAAGTCTAATAGACTAGTCGATACCCTAAGGAGGAAACCTTATTAGTAGTTATATGTGAGGCCAACATCCCAGGCTACTCTTATAGATGCCCAGGTACAGGTTTCCGCAAAGGACTAGGTCCAGATATACCTGCCTATGAGGCTATGAATCGCCTAGGGGAGCCATATGAAATCTGGACAGACTAAGTTAAGGTCTAAAAGGGACTAGAACCATAGTATCTCAGTGTTACTTTCAGGCAAAGAGTCATGGTAAGCTGCCTATGGAGAGTTAGGGCAGTGCCTAGCAGCATGTCCGATCAGTAGCAGCCCCACAGTTATTATAAGAGGAGGAACTAAATAGTTGGTTATCTACAACCCTACTGTTCTCTTATGAGCTATCATTTTCCTAGCATGACCTTCAAAGTGTCACTTAGGCCACTCCGGACCTTTCCCTATTTTGTCTAGGCCGTTAGAGATTATAATCACTGCCAAGACCCTCTAGTCAGGTGTAGGCACATGGGTTGGCAGTTGTACGGACTATTTTAGGGGTGAGTAGTGGTCGTGTTAGGCCTAAGGGGAAAGATACGCCTTTTGAGTGGCTAGATTGAGACTAAAATGTAGTACTTTCGGTCAGAATTGACCCCATGTAGTGTATCCTTCCATTGACCAACCTCAGGGTTACTAACTGTGTCATTGTCTGTGGGGTTATGGATCGGTTAGAGGAGCTAGGTGATGCCTGAAAGGAATATATTCAGGACTATAAGGCCATATTTATGTTCATCTATGTATGGACCTCTTTTTATGCCATACTGACATTACTGACCCTCTGTTGAGCCTTGTGTGCCCAGGGAACAGTTACAGGAGCCCAACAGGATCAGACATAGTTACAGGAGTCTAGCAGGATCAATTGCAGATCCAGAGGCCAAGCAGGTTGGCTATAGTTACTAGTAGAATCATAAGGACCTAGTTAGGGGCATAAAGATTGAATTGGTACTTGCCAGGGCTTATGGGGGCCCCAGTAGTTTATTTCATTGTTGCTTGCACCTTCCAAGAATATAGGGGGGGAAGGTTAGGTTCTTATTTGTATACTTGCTTATTAGATATAGTTTATAGATGTATAGACATGCAGCTTCAGTTCTTATTTGTGTAGTGGTTTACTAGATGCAGGTTATGGATAAGAAAGTTTATAGGTTAACCTCTTCCCTTATCACTGATTACTTTTAGTTCTTTATTAGCTTCTATTTAGCTTTTATTATTGTCTTACATATTCGGTACATATTATACTGACGCCCAACTATGGGGACTGCATACTTGCCTACAAGTTTAAATAGATAGGTCTCAGGACCTCCATTAGCAGCAAATCGGAGCCAACAGATTGGTCAACTCCTTTCATTCAGAGTTTCCAAGTAGCGGAAGTTTGCTCTTTTTGTTGTACAGTTTTGGGTAGGTCGGGGCCCTGTCCCTACCACTATTCCACTCTTAGAGGCTTGCAGATTATAGTCTTCAGTTATTAATTGTTGTTGTTTGTGTGGGGCCTATGTATGTTGTATTTTGCGTGTGGACTGTATGGGGCCTAGTTTAGCTAGTTGGTTAGCAGCCCTATTGGCTATAGTATGTATATGATCGCCTTTTTTCATTCTGTTATGAGTAGACAACATGGTGGTCTTGTTGGCCCGCATAGGATCCCTTTATTGTCATGTTGCTAGGTTAGTTGTTTTCCTTTACAGGTTTTCTGCATGGCCTTGTTGGCCCAAGGGTGTGTTTACAGTCGAGATAGCAGTTTGTTTTCTTGACTTTGAATTGCTGACAGGCACCAAATGTGCTTATACCCAGCCAGGTCAGCCCAAGTTCCAATGCAGCACTAGGTGTCAGTCATGCCTCCCAAGGTGGGGCGTGACAAACTTGGTATCAGAGCAATGTCGTATCCTAGGGAGTCTACAAGTCGTGTTGAGTATAGTCTTGTTTATAAATGTGTTGTGCACCACATTTTATAAGAAGGAGGCTGCAAGGCATGATAGTATGATTATCCCTCCTTTCTTCTTTAGCCATGCTATAGAGCTATGTCGTATAGGGTGAGTCCCTAAGCTTTGATTGTTATGTCCGTCTAGAATAATGTTGATATTATACGGACTATAGCCGGCCACAAGTCAAATACAGAAGCAGGAGAGGGCACCAGTGAGGTGCCACTATTGGGGGACAACCTAGTCTGAGGGCAAAGAAGAGACCTCCTTTTCAATCTCCCCAACATCCTCCGGGGGCAACAGGAACTTTATAGGGTAACAAATGTGCCTATACCATCCCTAGTTCTTCCTACACCCTCGGATTACGATATCTAGAGTATAGTATATATGATGGCTTACTTAGTAGATATTCAGTATTAGACATGGACAACAACTATTATGGATCACCTAAAAGGTGTAAGAGGTTGCGAAATTATGGGAATTGTTACCTACACTCTTTAGAGTTTGTTGAGTTTCACACCTTAGTCCCACCGTAGTACGATATGGTTATTTTCCACATCCCAACTCTTCCCTTAGTATAGAAGAGAGCGTGAGTATTGACGCCATGTTGCCAAGAGTGAATAGTAAATGAGGGCTAAACCCATAGATTCCTGGGGGAATGTCAGAAAAAGTGGGTAAGACCCCTAGTACTTAAATATGTCAATCAAAGCAATGTCGTATCCTAGGGAGTCTACAAGTCGTGTTGAGTAGAGTCTTGTTTATAAATGTGTTGTGCACCACATTTTATAAGGAGGCTGCAAGGCATGATAGTATGATTATCCCTCCTTTCTTCTTTAGCCATGCTATAGAGCTATGTCGTATAGGGTGAGTCCCTAAGCTTTGATTRTTATGTCCGTCTAGAATAATGTTGATATTAYACGGACTATAGCYGGCCACAAGTCAAATACAGAAGCRGGAGAGGGCACCAGTGAGGTKCCACTRTTGGGGGACAACCTAGTCTGAGGGCAAAGAAGAGACCTCCTTTTCAATCTCCCCAACATCCTYCGGGGGCAACARGAACTTTATAGGGTAACAAAYGTGCCTATACCATCCCTAGTTCTTCCTACACCCTCRGATTACGATATCTAGAGTATAGTATATATGATGGCTTACTTAGTAGATATTCAGTATTAGACATGGACAACAACTATTATGGATCACCTAAAAGGTGTAAGAGGTTGCAAAATTATGGGAATTGTTACCTCCACTCTTTAGAGTTTGTTGAGTTTCACACCTTAGTCCCACCGTAGTACGATATGGTTATTTTCCACATCCCAACCCTTCCCTTAGTATAGAAGAGAGCGTGAGTATTGACGCCATGTTTCCAAGAGTGAATAGTAAATGAGGGCTAAACCCATAGATTCCTAGGGGAATGTCAGAAAAAGTGGGTAAGACCCCTAGTACTTAAATATGTCACTCAGACCTTCACTACAGTGAAATTAGGATGACAAGTGAGATTGCTAGGAGCAGCTGAATACATGTGAGAGTCCATAAGAAGTAGTCTCCTACTAGCAGTAAAACTCAGGTCAGAAACAGGCTAATCCCACCACAGTGTGTTGATAACGATAGGGAATTACTTAGAGAATAAAGCCTATGACCCCCAGCATATTATGTTGTGGGGAAGACAGATTATATGATGGGAACCGGCCTGAGTGTGGGCCAGGATGATAAAGGTTAAGAGACTTGGCCAATAGTATCCTTTATAGTGTAGTGCATGGGGCACAAACCCCGGGTTCAACTTATAGAAGTAAGGGGCGGGACATGAACATCGAGCCCTGGAGAAGAACAGAACCATCTCTAGGAGATGGCGGGCTAATAGAGTTTGGAATTTCTGTTGAATTTCAAAAATAAGTATCAGCCTGACAATTAGNAGAGGGTAATGAGATTATAAGCCAAAATACCACAATATCACTTCTAGTTGTGGAGGCGAAGGAATAACGGTACAGTGACCCTAGCCTAATACAGCCCAGAGACAAGGCCCAACAGAAGGAATCATCAGCCTTTGAGATAGCAGGGGACAGAGTCTTGAGACCCAAGGGTCGACTCTGCGTTCCAAATGTGGTAGGACTTCATTAGTAGATTGTAGCAATGGTAGACCATGTATGTTGTTGCCTCCACCTAGGTTTGACGAAATGCATCAAATTATAAAACAGATTCACTGATGGCAGGGGAAGAAGAAAGATATGGTTGAGTTATAGCATAGAGCTCCAAGCTAGGAAGTAAAGGATGGACATCAGGATCGTGACGGGCTAACTCAGGAGATAGTTATGCCTACTAGAGAGCATAAAGTAGCCAATACAAATTTAATTACAAATTTACCTCATACCAGGTGTAAACTTGACCCTACTTGAGTCATTGTTGAAAGGTTAATGGGATCAACTCATTTATTGCTAGTCAGAATTACGTTTTAGCTGAAGATTATGCTAAGTTGTATACCAGAAAGATAGCCCAGCAGCATAGTGTCCTAGTGTCTATTATCCCTGACAAAGGGGCACAGTTTACAGCTGGACTTTCGAAGTCATCCTAGAGAGACGCTTGAAGATAGGTACGGTCGTATATACTAGACTTCAAGGAAGTTGAGATAACCATCTATCTCCTATGGATTTGTATACGATAGTTGTCACCATTTCAGTATTACGATAATGCCTTATGAGGCTACATACGGATAACAGTGCAAATCCCACATAGGATGGTGTGAGATGCACCGAAGTAGGGAAATCAAGGTTAATGGGACTTGGCAAGATGCACCAATCAGAATAGAAGATTGAGCTCCTGAGAGAGAAGTTACTAATAGCCCAGGATCGTCAGCAGTCTGATTCCTATATACGGCGTAGGGAGTTGGAGATTGAGGCAATGGCAGGGTATTCTTGAAAATTTTTCCAAAGAAGGGCATTGTGAGATTTGGGGAGAAGGGTAAGCTCAACCCTAGATTCACTAAGCTATACTGGATCCTCAAGTGGCCTAGGAGTTAGAGTTGTGTTTGGGGACTAGGATAGGTTTATCAATGCTACGCCAGTGCATAAGGGACCTTTCATGGGTTATCCTAGTTGAGGATGCCCAGGATACAGAAGAGTTTTCCTACACGGAGACCTCAACATGTATACTAGATTGTTAGGTCCGCAGGGACTATCTTGAGATCCAAGGATGTAGTCTAGTAAAGTTGTATGGAGGGATAGGAGTGTAGAAGGGATGAAGTGAAAAGTTAAGGGTGACGCGAATTCTGGATATTTCAGTTGTTCCAGGCTCTACGACGATAGTCTATAGACCCAGCCGATTTCAGTTAAGGCAAGATAGTTTCAGACACTATACAATTGACTTTGTTGCTATTGTTATTAGTTTCTTACATACATATGGTACAACTGTGTTATTCAGCTGCAGATAGAGTCCTGTGAGGCTCCTGCGTTGAAGTTTTCTGCATTTTAGGTTTTGGGATAGTACATATTACAGAGGAGACTCTGTCAAAATTTTTCCAGCAATAGCTTTAAAAAAAGTTAAGTCTCCTAAGCTTAAGATTACATTTGAGGACAAACATTCCCAAGGGGGGATGCTGTTACACCCCATAAGTTCCTATCATTTAAATGACGCGGTCGTACGTGAGTCAAGAGTTTTAGAGTACGATGCATACGTAAAAAGGGTCGAGGAGGGGAGCACACGAGTGCATTATCAAGCGAGCAGGAGGCTGAAGCAGAGGCAGGGCGCAAGGAGCGCCCCTGCCCCGATGCCTTGAGCAGCGCATCGAGCCCGAATCCTAGCGCTGTGGGCGGCACGTCGCACGCCGCACCCCCCAACCACTGCCTCATATATATATATAAACCCCCTTTATGCTTTGAGAAATCATTCTAATATTTCCCCAAAATCATAGGAGCGATGTGAACGACATTTCAATCAATTTTCATTGAATTACGCCGCTTAACTCCGTTCAAACTCAAATTCGTCTTGGATAGCAAGTTCCGGGCCTACGAGGAACGTCCCTACGGAGTTATTTCTCAAAATATCGCCCGGATTTTCAGAGCCCTACCGAGTAAAAGTTGTAGAAATCACTTCTAATTGAGTCCTAAGCGGCTACAAGTGATAGATAAGCATTTCTACCTTTTAGACTCTCAAGAATTTATAAGCTTTTGATCGAATTGGATGAAGTTTGATTTGTAGTTAATGTCTTCGAAAGATATTATTATTTGTTGGTTCCTAATATTGAAAATAGCCTTATTCTCTTAGCATAAGGGCTACAATTTGGTGGAATCAGATGCTCCAGGATGAAATTGTTTGGGGTAAACGAAACTCGACATTCGAGGTATGTTAAGTCTTATCTCTTCGGCAAGTTATTCTCGTCGTATAGTGATACGACCTATGATCTCGAAGTTTGATAATGATCTTATATGTTGTGATTAGTTGATGCTAGTAGATAATGATTATGTATGTTGTGTTTAGCTGCTATAAGACATGTCGAGATTATACCATAGTATCCCTCATCGAAAAAGGGTATGTGACGTGTGACTAACACTGGGCGCGCCATAGAGAGTTCCCCGTTCACCAGTTTACTATTTAGAAGTATTCTAATGTTTTGTTGTTGTGCTAAGGCCTTAGAACTTTATAGTTAACTGTTGGGCCTTACTTGGTAAGTTGGACAACGTAGGGCGTAGTTGGGTGATATAACATTCAGTTTGACACCTATATTTTCAGTAAAGCTCGCCAGAAGACGTTGGCATACCTTGATGTGTCCAAGCCAGAATCTAGATAGGATTTTTGTTTTGTCGAGTTGATGGCACCAGGGTTGCCTAATAAACTGAGCGAAAACTTACAATATGATTGGATACTGTCAGTGACTGTTAGCTTCAGCCGAGCAAGTGCTTGTCATATAGGTCGCTCTGGAAAGCCGCCCAGTTGTTACAAGTCTGATAGACTAGTCGATACCCTAAGTAGGGATCTTATTAGTAGTTAAATATGAGGCCAACATCCCATACTACTCTTATAGATGTCCATGTACCAGTTGTCGCGAAGGACTAGGTCCAGATATACCTACCCACAAAGCTATAAATCGCCTAGAGGAGCCATATGAAATTTGGACAGACTAAGTTAAGGTATAAAAGGGACTAGAACCATAGTATCTCAGTGTTACTTCTAGGATAAGAGTTATGGTAAGCTGCTTGTGGAGAGTTAGGACTGACTTCCTAGGAGCATATCCGACCAATAGCATCCTCACAGTTGTTCTAAGCGGAGGAACTAAATAGTTGGTCGTCTACAACCCTACTATTCGCTTATGAGCTATCATTTTCCTAGCATGACCTTTAACTTGTCGCTTAGGCCACTCCGGACCTCGCCCTATTCTGTCTAGGTCTTTAGAGATTATAATCACTTCCAGGACCCTCTGTCAGGTGTAGGCACACAGGGTGTGCCAGTTGGCAGCTATATAGACTATTATAGGGGCAAGTAGTGGTTGCAAAAGGCCTAAGGGGATAGATATTCCTTTTGAGTGGCTAGATTAAGACTAAAATGTAGTACTTTGGTCAAACTTGAGCCCATCTAGTATAGCCTTCCACTAACCAACCTTAGGGTTACTAACTATGTCAATGCCTACAGGGCTATGAATCGGTCAGGGGAGCTATGTGATGTATGAAAGGACTATATTAAGGCCTATAAGGCCATATTTATGTCCATCAATGTATGGAACTCTTTTTATGCCATACTAGCATTACTAACCCTCTGTCGAGCCTTGTGTGCCCATGGTGCAGTTACAGGAGCCAAACGGGATCAGACACAGTTGCAAGAGTATAGCAGGCTCAGTTACAGACCCAGAGGCCAGGTAGGTGGTTTATAGTTACTAGTAGAATCATAAGGACTTGGTTAGGTATATATAGATTGAATTGTACTTGTCAGGGCTTATAGGGGGGCCGGTAGGTTATTTTTGTGTTGCTTGCACCTTCCAGGATTATGGGGTCAGGTTAGGTTCTTATTTGTATACTTGCTTGTTAGATATAGTTTATGGATGTATAGCCATGCAGCTTCAGTTCTTATTTTTGTAGTGGCTTACTAGATCTAGGTTATGGATAAGAAAGCTTATAGGTTAACCTCTACCCTTATCACTGATTACTTTAAGTTCTTTATCAGATTCTATTTAGCTTTTATTACTGTCTTACATATTCCGTACATATTGTACTGACGCCCAACTATTGGGCACTGCATACTTTTCTGCAGGTTTAGATAGACAGATTTCAGGACCTCCGTTAGCAATGAATCAGATCTAGCAGATTGTCAGCTCCTTTCATTCGGAGTTGCCAGGTAGTGGAAGTTTTCTCTTTTTGTTATACAGTTTTGGGTAGGTTGGGGCCCTATCCCCCACCACTATTCCACTCTTAGAGGCTTGCAGACTACAGTTTTCAGTTATTGGTTATTGTTGGTCATGTGGGGCCTACGTATGTTGTATTTTGCATGTGGGCTGTGTGGGGCCTAGTTTAGCTAGTTAGTTAGCAACCTTGTCAGCTATAATATGTATATGACCACCTGTTTTCATTCTGTTATGACTAGACAACATGGTGGTTTTGTCGGTCCGCATAGGATCCCTTTATTGTCATGTTGTTGGGTTAGATGTTTTCCTTTACAGGTTTACTGTGTGGAATTGTTGTCTCGAGGTTGTGTTTACATCCAAGATATAGAAATTTATTTTCTTTACTTTGAGTTGTTGGCAGGAACCAGAGGTGCTTATACCAGCCAGGTCAGTCCAGGTCCCAGTGTGGCATTAGGTGCCAGTCATGCCTCCCAAGGTGGGGCGTAACAGTGTAATCATAATTTTTGATTTTTCTAATGCTACTTAGAGATCAATTACGTGAATTACTCTAGAGATTTCTTTTGTTGTTCTTGAATTGATCATACTTTGATTGTGCAATAATCAATTGGATTTTTCTTCAACTATCATTGTAAGTTGTTAGTTATGTTTTCTTCCATGAAATCTAATTCTTTTCTTGCAATCATGAATAGCTAAAACCTCCACAACTAGGGTTGTGGGAACTAGTGTGAATTAACTAACTAGGGTTAACATAAGTTGATTCTAAATCAATACGAATGCTTGTATTGTTCATCTCTTCATCATAAACATTTCTTAACGATGACAACATTAGAACTTTCCCGTATTCTCTACTTGCTTGAACCTAGGGAGGTAGAGATTAGGAAAAGAGAAAAATAACAAAGCCTTGAACTTTAAGATTCATTGAATAACTTAAGCTAGTCGAAAGATAGTTAATCTAGAATAATTGATAATGGTTAAAGTGAAAACACTCAAGAGACCTGATACGATTGAGTATAGTCATCCAATAAGGATGAATCTATGTTATCAGTTCTGCAGGCTAAGTATTGGGATAGATCACTAGTTTAATAACCCGAAGTTGTTATGAATCCATGGAGAACACTTCCCTAGTTAATTGCATAAACTTTATCATAACAACAATTTACACATTCTTACTTAATTCTTTCTTTAAACGCTCCATTAGGAAATAACTATGCTAAAAGCATAAATACTAGCATTATTCTATATGCTGACCATATTCTCTGTGGGATTGACCCCAAACTAGTTGGGTTCTTTATTGATAATGTTCATGTCATACTTTTATAGGGGTGTGATTTGAGCATTATCATAATGAAGCTCAAGCCTACAAGATATTATGTTGGGGGCCATGTAGATTTTATTGACTATGTGCATATGACATAATTGAAGTTGTCAGTATTCAAATCAATGGCTGAATTGTGTCGCTATAGGAATGATTCAGTTACTTTTTTGCACAAGTTCGGGAGGTTAGGTGACAAAATGAGACTTGTTTAAACTGATACGGAAGCTACCATTGTTGCAAAAAATATTCTCAAAGATCAAGTAGTTGAGGTGTACTTTGCACATTTCGAATCGTATATTGAAATGGGTATTGAGGATATTATGTACGAGGGACACAACAATACAAGTGTTGAAACTTAAGCTACTATTGGAGAACATCGTAAAGAAGCTGAAGGTGAAAATTCTTCATGTATCAAATGAAAATGATTTCTCAGAAAGAACTAAAAATGAAAAGTATAGATGTGAGGTTAGTGAAGAATTACAGAGAATGTTGAAGAAGGGAAATCAGATTGTTGCAACTCTTATGATACAAGGAGCTTACAAAATGATTCGTATAGCGATAGTTTAAGTCTTTCGATGTTCAACCCAAAAATAGATAGAAAAAATCCAAAATTGGCATTAGAGTTAACCTTGGAAATAAGAAAGAGCTCATATATTTTGTAATAACTCATGAAATCAGTCAAGAAACATATATAAAGTGGAAAAAATGACAAGGAATGAGTTAGAGCAATTTGTATACAGTCAAGTTGCAAATGGGAGATTATGGCTTCAAGAATGCACAAAGATAGGGCATTTCAGATCAAGATATACAATGCCAATCATAGCTATAAGGGATAGAATTATTCTAATAAAATCATCACTTCTTCTTACATTGCAAGAAAATAGCTTGATGCCATTAGCAAGCATAAAGATTGGAATGTCTTGGAATTCAGAGGTCATGTGAGTGTGAAGCTAAGAGCTCATGTGACATTAAATCAATGTAGAAGGGCTAAGCTAAAGGCGCTCAAAAATGATTGATGGAGATCTAAATGCTTAATGTAAGATATTTTGGAACTATTGTAATAAAATTCTAAGGACAAACCTGAATACTTCTATATATATATGAAATTAGTTAAAAATGAGGTTCCTTACAAGTCATAGATTTAAGAGAATTTATATTTGCTTTGTAGGTTATAAGGAGGGGTTCAAGAGTGGCTGCAGAAAGATAGTTGGAGTGGGATGGTTGTTGTCTTAAGGGTCCAATGTATGGGACTCAGTTATTGACAGTTGTTGCAATTGATCCTAATAACAATATCTTTTCAATAGCATATGCATTTGTAGAGAAGGAAAGAATGGAGTCAAGAGTTTGGTTTTTGAATCTTTTGAAGAATGATTTGGAAACTGATGATGATTTTACTTGGACTTTCATTTCATATGAGCAAAAAGGTCTAATTGGAGCATTTAACGAGGTGTTGTCATTTGTTAGCCATAGATTTTTTGTGAGTCATTTGCATAACAACTTTAAGAGTGTGAGGTTTAGTGGTATCTAGTTGAAGAATGCACTTTGGAAAGCCGCAAGGCATTCAACAGAGAAGTGATTTAGTATTTACAAGGTTGATATCTTTGATTTAGACCCTGAAGTTGCTAGTTGGTTCAGAGACAAATCACCTAGTGAATGGTCTAGATCTCACTTCTCTAAAAATGTGAAATATGATATCCTATTTAACAACATATGTGAATTTTCTAATGAATGAGTATTGAAGCTAGAGACAATCCAATTATCACTTATTGAAAAAGATAAGGTATATATTCTTATAGGTAGGGTGTAGGCAAATAGGGATTAAAGCACCAAATGAGACATCAATAATGTTTGTCTTAGGATAAAGGATATACTGCAGAAAAATCAAGCGGCTACAGCGAAGTTCATTTCCTAGAAAATCTAATGAGTGGAACTATGAGATTATAGAGGAAAGAATAAATGACAAGTCGGCTAAATAAAATATGCAGTTGTAGGAAATGGGATTTGATAGGAATTCCTTTCAAACATGCTACTGCTGCAATTTGAGCTAAAAGATGAGATTAATTTCTATATTCATGATTGTTATAAGGTGAAAACATATAGAAGGATCTATGAATTTTCTATTTTAGCTGTGAATGGATAAGATATGTAACATAAGTCAAAAAATATTGTGTCATTACCTTCAAGATTAGGTCAAACTAGCACTAAAGGAAGCGAGCAGACCAAAAAAGAGAAAAGAATTAGATGAAGTCGGAGCACGTAGAACTAAAATGAAAAGAAAGCAGACTTCTTTGGATTGCAGCATATATCATAATTTTGGTCATAACAAAAGAACATGCAAATTATATATTATTCAATTAGATCTCCAATTTAATGAGTCATCATCTTTTGTTTCTGGCTCATCAACTTGTGCGAAGCTTTCCGTATTAATAAATTACAGTTGTACTCCATTTTCTAAGTTACGTTAAGAGAAAAGTTAAGAATACTATATGTTTTATATGAAAGTTAGAAGAGGACTTATTGAATGTTGCATGAATGCTGATTTTTAGATGGCTAGAATGCTGATTTTTTTGCTTTTGAAATGCTAGTATTTTAGCTGATGGAATGCTGCATTTTGCTGTTGGATAATTATTTTTGTTGTTGCATAAAAATAATTTTTTTGCTACTAAAAGCCTCTTTTTTGGCTGTTGCAACACTGATTTTTGTTGCTGAAATGCTATTCTTTTATTGCGTGAATGCTGATTTTTGCTACTGAAACTTTTGTTGCTGGCATGCTAATAGTTGCTGCTAAAATGCTATGTTTTGCTGATGGAATGTTATTTTTATTGCTACTGAAATATTGTTTTTTTTTGCTGCTGGAATCCTTTTTTTTCCTGTTGGAACACTTATTTTCGTTGTTGAAATTAAATAATTTTGTTGCGGGAATATTGATTTGGTTGCTGGCACGCTGATTTTTCTAGTTAAAATGCTACTTTTTAACTGCTGGAATGCTACATTTCGCTACTGAAATATTATTCTTCTTTTTCCAGATGAAATGTTCCTCTTTTTCTATTAGAACACTAATTTTTTTTTATTGAAACACTAATTTTTGGTAGCAGGAATGCTGATTTTTACTGCTGAAATATTGTATTTTGTAATGCCCCAGAAACTCAAAGACTAGACCCAGGAGTAAAACAGAGAAAACTAGAAAATCTACACCGGGTCACAGAACGAGTCATTCTGTAATCCGTGGGTGTGACCACGAGTCGTTAAGTGACTCGTGGTGAGGACTTTGAACTTGGTAGAAAAATTGGAGAATTGGGGTGACCACGGGTGTGACCACTAGTCGTGGTCAATACCACAAGTCGTGATGTGACCCGTGGTCGATAACAAATTTAAGGCCGAGAAATTTTAATTAATGTACCTAACGTTTGGGTCACCACGAGTCGTCTGGTACACCATGACTCGTGATGTCCCCGGTGGTGATCAGTATGAGATTTTTGGCAGTGTACCTCACGAGAGGTGACCACGACACGTGGTTACTGGGCACGACCCGTTGAGTCCCTCGTGGGGGACTGGCAGTCAGTTCTTCCTGTGGATTTCTTAAGGGTGTTTCAGTAATTTTCTAGCCTCCTGGACTATAAACTATGTCGTTTTGTGTTATTTTTAGAGGATTTAGAGGGGATAAACGATTTCCCCCTCATTCCCACTGAGATTTTCAAAGAAATTAGCATAAGTTTCCTCTCAAGAACTCTCAAGCAAGACTAGGTCTTTTCATCTTTTGCAGCGATTCAAGCTTTCCTCTCCAAGGAATTCGTAGCCAAGTATGTGGAAATTCAATATGGGAATAGTTCTTCCCTTGTGTCCCCAAAGTCCCTCCTAGTTTATGTATGAATTCTAGCCTTGAGTTTTCAATTGTGAAAGGAATAAATATATATATCAGAATTTCTTTGAATTCTTATAGAATTGTTACACCTTGTAAGATTCTATTGTTTAATCGGTTCATTCGTATGTAAGTCAAGATATTTAGAGTACGATGCATACGAAAAAGGGCTTGGGGCGGGACGTACGAGCACGATATCGAGTTAGCGTGAGGGAGAGGGCCAGGGGAAGGCCGTGATAGGCAGCGTGTCACGGATCCCCTCCTCCGCATTGGGAGATGTGGCACACCTGTAAAATGGCGTGATGGGGGTCGTCACACAGACCCCTGTATCGCCCATATAGAGCCCTCCTTCAATTGAATTTTATTTGCTATTAAGTCCCTCGACTAGAGAAAGAATAGAGCGCAACTTTCATACAATTTTCATCTGATTACACTGCTAAAAATGGTCCAAACACGAATTAACTTCAGGTATCAAATTCTAAGTCTACAGGAAGCATTTCTACGGAGTTATTTCTCAAAAATACGCTCGGCAAATCGAAACTCCACCGAGTAAAAGTTATCAAAATTACCCCAAATTGATTCCTAAACGACCACAGGCATTAGGTAAGCATTTCTTCCTTCTGAACTCTCAGGAAATTATAGGTTTTCGGCTGAGTTTTGCAAGTTGAATTATAGTTAATTAAATTATCGAAAGTTATCGATATTTTCCGAGTTAAGTATTGAAATTAGTTCTATTCTCCCAGCATAGAGGTTACAACTGGAAAAAAACTACCATTTGCAAAGTTAAACCTTGTTAGCTAAATCTGAAATCAACATTCGAGGAATGTTAAGGCCAATTCTTTCGGCAAGTTGTTCCTGTCATGTCATAATACGACCTAGCATCTCGTCAGAACGCCAGGAGAATGATTGTTGTGGTTAGCTACTATTATTAGTCTGAGATTAGTGTTGTTTGTTTGGATTGGGATTGACCCTACCCGGTATAGCCTTCCATGACCAACCCTAGGGTTACTAGTTGTGTCATCGCCTATAGAGATATATGACTTTTCTCCAAGGAGCGATATGTCGTCCCAAGGGACGATGCAGAGTCCCAAGGTCCATATTACAGTCCACTCCATGGTTGTACTATTATTTTAATGTTGTACGAGAATCACTGATCCTCGTCGAGCCTGGTGCCCAGGTGTAGTTATCAGGAGTCCACCGGACTTAGACAAAACTATAGATCAGGAGCTGAGCAGGCTCAGTTGTAGACCCAAGGGACCGGTAGGATGGCTATAGTTACTTGTTGACTCATTTTGACCTTGTTAGGGGTATGTAGATTGGAGTGTGCGATCCAGAGCTTATGGAGGCCCCGGGAAGGTTATTCTGTGCTAGTTGTACCTTCCGGGCTTATGGGGGCCAGGTAAGGTTCTTGTTTGCACCACTCATAGTTAGTTGTACAATAGGCTATAAGGTTATATCAGGTTAACTCTCTATCGCTCCTATTGAATTGTTTCAGTTTCATTATCAGTATTATTCAGTTATTTTCATTTACTACCTTACATATTCGGTACATATTGTACCGATGCCCATCTTTGGGGGGCTACATTACTTGCCTACAAATATTGTTAGACGCAGTTCAGGACCTCCCTAGTCATCAGCCGAGTCAGCAGTCTAATTAGCTCCTTTTGCCTTGGAGTTGTTAGTTAGAAGGTTTTTTCTTTTGTTGTACAGTTTATGAGTAGGTCGGGGCTCTGTCCCGACCACTATTCCACTCTTAGAGGCTTGCAGGATACAAATTTCCAGTGTTAGTTTTTTTGTTGGCTGTTTGGGACCTATGTATGTTTTCTTTTGCGTGATGTCCATGTGGAGCCTAGTTTAGCTATTAGTTAGCGACCTTGTTGGCCATAGTATAGTTCTGATTGCTTGTTTCCAATATGACATAACTAGACAGCATGGTGGTCTTGTCGACCCATAGAGGATCCCTTGAAATTGCTTGTTGTTGGTTGGCTGTTTTCTTTTACAGGTAGTTATGCGGGCTTGTCAGCCGGAGGTTGTGTTTACAATCAAGACATAGCTCGTCGTTATCTTGATTTGAAGAGCAGGCGCGCACCAGAAGTGCATAAGCCCAGCCAAGTTAGTTCAGATCCCAGTATGGCACCAGTGCCAGTCATGCTTCCCAAATAGGGGCGTGACAAACTTGGTATCAGAGTAGGTCGTATCCTAAGGAGTCTGCAAGTCGTTTCAAGTAGAGTCTTATCTATGGATGTGTTGTGCACCACATTCGATAGACAGGAGGCTACAAGGAATAATAGGGTGGTTACTCTTCGTTCTCCTCCAATCATACTATAGAGCTGTGTTGTATAGGGTTGAGTCCCTAAACATACTATATTCTGCTTATCTATAGAGAAATGTTGGATATGACAAACTACGACCAGCTGGAAGTTAGATGTTGCGGCAGGAGAGGGCACTAATAGGGTGCCCCAGTCAGAGCTAGCCCGATCTGAGGGTGATAGGGAGACTTCATCCCGATCCCCTCAGTAGTCTCCGCCACTCCAGGAGTCTTCCAGGGCAGCGAACATGTCGGAACCACCTCCAGCAGCTCTTATACCTATACCATCATATCAGGAGGTTAGGAGTGTTGTCTATATGTTAGCCCAGATGATGGCCTATCAACGCCAGCCTATGGTACCAGTGGTTGCTAAGTCTTCAGGAGGACCTGGGAGTTCGAGGGTCCGGGAGTTCCTTGCCCTGAGTCCCCCGCAGTTTATAGGGATGGATCGGGAAGAGGAACCTCAAGACTTCCTAGACTAGTTACAGTGGATTTTTAGGGTGATGCATGCTACGCCTGCGGAGTCAGTTGAGTTAGCAGTATTTTGACTACGGACATAGCAGTGTTATGGTACGAGAACTGGGAGAGTTCCTGAAGCAAAGACGCTTCTCCGACTTGGTCTAGTTTTTTAGGGGCCTTTCTGGATCACTATTTGCCGCGGGAAATTTGACAGGCCCAGGTAGATCAGTTTTTTGCACTTGGAGCAGGGTTCGATGAGTGTCTGGGAATATGTATGAGATTTGATTCATTGGCCAGATATGCACCAACTTTTATAAACACTATGCCAGCTAGAGTGCATCGGTTTATTATGGGGCTATTTCTAGAGTATGTGGAAACTTGTGTAACAGCTACTCTTTGGGAGGATATGGGCATTGCTCGCATTCAGGCCTTCGCTCAAAATATTGAGGGGATCGGGTAGCGATAGCGGGAGACAGAGAGAACAAATCAAGAGCAGCACCGTAGGGCCAGACCCAGTGACATGCAGGCAGAATTTCAAGGCGGACCTAGGCCACCCAGACCCCCACCTTCACAGCAGCAGCAGGGTGGTAGATTAGACTACCGAGGGCAGTCAGGACCTGGTGAGAGCTCACAGGCATTAGGTTCCCAGCAACAGAGGGGGTCAGATCAGAGCAAGCTCACTATGCCACATTGTGCTATTTGCAATCAACGTCATCTTGGGACATGCATGTATGGTTCTACTACTTGTTACATTTGTGGACAATAGGATCACATGATGAGGGATTGTCCAGTTAGAGGTCAGGATGATCAGGACTGATAGGACAGATCTTCAGCAGTCACATGCCCAAGCACCTTCAGCGGGGCCCAGGCCTTCCGTTTTAGCTGGCAAAGGCCGAGGCAGGTGGGGGGCATCCAATTCAGGAAGCGATCCACATCGCACTTATGCTTTACCGAGGCGACAAGAGTTAGAGCCGTTGCCGGATGTTGTGATAGGTATGTTGGACATTTGCTCTCACTCAGTTTACGTTCTGATAAACTCAGGTTCCACTTTCTCCTATGTTACCCTATTAGTGGCCCAGAAATTTTGGTATAATGCCAGAATTGCTCCAGAGACCTTTTTTAGTTTCTACGCTCGTCAGTGATTCTATTATAGCTAAAAGGATCTGCCAGGGCTGCACAATAGAAGTTGTTGGTCGCCAGACTCTAGCAGATTTAGTGGAGCTGGAAATGATCGATTTTGATGCAATTATGGGAATGGATTGGCTAGCGCCATGCTATGCCAATGTAGAGTGTTGGACCAAGACAATTCGGTTCCACTTTCCAGGGGAGGTAGTGCGGGAGTGGAAGAGCAGTACAGCTACGCCAAAAGGTAGGTTCATAACCTATCTTCGGGTGAGAAAGTCAATAGAAAAGGGTTATATATATCATATTGTTAGGGTTCAAGATATGCAAGAAGAATCCCCGACTCTACAGTCCATTCTAGTGGTTAATGAATTTCCAAACGTGTTTCCAGATGAACTTCCTGGTATTCCCCAGAACGAGAAATCAATTTCTCTATCGACTTGCTACCAGGTACTCAGCCTATGTCCATCCCGCCGTACCGAATGGCTACAGATTAATTGAGAGAACTGAAGGAACAGTTGAAATATCTGTTAGATACGGGTTTCATCAAGCCAAGTACGTCACCGTGGGGTGTGCCAGTTTTGTTTGTGAGAAAGAAAGATGGCTCCCTCCGCATGTGCATAGACTTTCGGCAGTTTAACAAGGTTACTATTAAGAATAAATACCCGCTTCCCAGGATAGATGACTTGTTTGATCAGTTACAAGAGGCAAAATATTTTTCTAAGATTGAATTAAGGTCAGGATATCACTAGGGTACGGGTTTGAGAGAAAGATATCCTAAAGACAGCTTTCAGGACCAGGTATGGTCATTTTGAATTCCTAGTCATGTCCTTCAGGTTGACAAATTCCCCAGTGGTGTTCATGGATCTTATTAACAGCATCTTCAAGCCGTATTTATATCTGTTTGTGATAGTATTTATCGATGAAATCCTGGTGTACTCTCTTTAAGAAGTAGAACACGGAAATCATTTGCGGACGGTACTTCAGACTCTTAGAGATCGCCAGTTGTATGCGAAATTTCTAAATGTGAGTTCTGGCTGAAATTTGTGGCCTTCCTAGGCCGTATTGTATTAGAGGATGGTATTCAGGTTGATTCGCAGAAAATCGAAGCAGTAAATGCATGGCCGAGACATATAACTCCAACGGAAGTTCGTAGTTTCCTGGGATTAGTCGGGTATTACGGAGGTTTGTGGAAGGATTTTGTACTTTATCAGCGCCCTTGACAAAATTGACTCAGAAAGTAGCCAAATTTCAGTAGACTGAGGTCTGCGAGCGAAGCTTTCAGGAACTGAAGAATAGATTAACATCAGCACCAATGTTATCTTTTCCAAAAGGTTCAGAGGGTTATGTCGTATATCGTGACGCTTCAGGCATTGGGTTAGGCTGTGTCCTGATGCAGCACGGTAAGGTGAATGCTTATGCTTCGAGGCAGCTCAGGAAGCATGAAAAGAATTATCCCACCCACGACTTGGAATTAGCTGCAGTATTTCATGCCTTTAACATCTGGAGACATTACCTGTATGGGGTGCACGTAGATATTTTCAGTGATCATAAGAGCCTCTTGTACATCTTCACACAGAAAGAGTTGAACTTACGCCAGCTTCACTGGTTAGAAATGTTGAAAGACTACGACATGAACATTTTGTACCATCCAATAAAAGCTAATATCATAGAAGACGCCCTTAGTCATAGATCTACGGGAAGTTTAGCACATTTGAGGCCCGAATAGCGGGAGCTGGCTTGAGAATTGCACCAGCTAGCCTGTTTGGCAGTTCAGATAGTGGACTTGGAAGATAATGGGGTTATGATCCGGAATACAACAATATCATCCCTAGTGGTAGAGGTAAAAGAGCGGTAATATGAGGACTCTCATTTAGCACGAGATAAAGCTCAACAAGGTGAATTATCAGCTTTTGAGGTAGCCGAAAATGGGGTTTTGAGATACAAAGGTCACCTCTGCGTTCTAGATGTGGAAGGACTTTGCTAGAAAATCATGGCAGAGGTACATTATTCCAGTTATTCTCTGCACCCAGGTTCGACAAAGATGTATCATGACATAAAAGAAATATACTGGTGGTCGGGAATGAAAAAGGGTGTAGCGGAATTTATAGCACAATGTCCTAACTGTCAGCAGGTAGAGGCCGAACATCAAAAACCCAGCGGATTAACTCAGGACATAGAAGTGCCTGTGTGGAAGTGGAAAGAAATCAACATGGAGTTTGTGACAGGATTACCCCGTACAAGGCATAGATTTGATTCTATTTGGGTTATTGTTGATAGATTGATGAAGTCAGCTCATTCTTACCAGTCAGGACTACCTTCTCCGCTAAGGACTATGTTGTGTTGTATATTAAAGAGATAATCTGAATGCATGGTGTCCCTGCCTCTATTATTTCCGACAAAGGGGCACAGTTCACTACTAGATTCTGGAAGTCCTTTCAGAAAGGATTGGGGATGTAGGTTAATCTGAGTACAGCATTCCATCCTCAGCCAGAGATAGAAGGTCAGGCAGAATGCACAATTCTGATGCTTGAAGCTATGTTACGGGCGTGTGTGCTAGATCTCAGAGGAAGTTGGGACGAGCATTTACCCCTTATCGAATTTGCATACAATAACAATTATCACTCTACAATTCATATGGCGCCTTATGAGGCCTTGTACGAGCAAAAATGCAGGTCCCCATCAGACGATTTGAGGTAGGGGAGTCGTAGTTAGTAGGAATGGATATGATTCACCAGTCAAAAGAGAAAGTAAACCTCATCAGAGAGCACTTTTTAATAGCCTAGAGTCGCCAGAAGTCCTACACTGATGTACGGCGTAAGACTTGGAATTTGAGGTTGATAATTGGGTATTTCTTAAGGTTTCACCCATGAAGGGCGTGATGAGGTTCGTTAAGAAGGGAAAGCTTAGTCCCAGATTTATTGTTCTGTATTGAATCCTATGGTGAATAGGTCAAATGGCATATGAGCTACAACTACCTCCGGAGATGAAATTTGTCCACTCAATCTTTCACGTGTCAATGTTGCGGAAGTGCATAGGAGATCTATCCCGAGTTGTGCCGGTTGCGGACATTCAAGTTATTGAGGAGTTAGCCTATGAAAAGATTCCAATTGCCATATTAGATCGACAAGTTGGTAGGTTAAGGACTAAAGATGTAGCCTCAGTTAAAGTACTATGAAGGAACAGTAGTAAAGAAGAGATGACCTGGGAAGCCGAGAATGACATGAGATCTAAATATCCTCACTTGTTCCAGTATTGATTCAAATTATACAGTTAAGGTGATTTTATCGTTCAGCTGCTATTTTATTGCTTATGTTATCAAAACTATCTAGTTGGTTACCTTTTTGTGGTGAAATAGCTACTTACAACGTCCTGCAAGGCACCTATGTTGGACTTTTTTGCATTTCAGGTTTTTCGGATAGTCCATAATACATAGGAGACTCTGCCGAAATTTTTTCTAAATCTTGGTTAAAAGAGTTAACTCCTTTAATCCTGAGGGTGACATTCGAGGACAAATATTCCTAAGAGGGGGAGGATATTACACCTCATAAGTTTTTATCATTTAATCGGTGCGTTCGTACGTAAATCGAGAGTTTTAGAGTACAACGTATACGAAAAAGGGCTTGGGGGAGGGACGTACGAGCATGGTATCGAGTTAGCGCGAGGGAGAGGGCCGCGATAGGCAGCGTGTCATGGACCCCCTCCTCCGTGTTGGGCGGCATGGCACGCCCATAAAACGGAGAGATGGGGGCCATGACACGGACCCCCTCTCCACTGCCATAAGTTATATATATATATAGAGAGAGAGAGCCCTCCTTCAATTGAATTTCATTTGATATTAAGTCCCTCGGCTAGAGAAATAATAGAACACAACTTTCATATAACTTTCATCTGATTATGCTGCTAAACGCGGTCCAAACTTGAATTAACTTCAGGTATCGAATCCTAAGCTTACGAAAAGAATTTATGCGGAGTTATTTCTCAAAAATAAGCTCGGAAAATTGAAACTCCGCTGATTAAAAATTATCAGAATTGCCCCAAATTGATTCCTAAATGGCCACAAGCATTAGGTAAGCATTTCTACCTTCTGAACTCTCAGAAAATTATAGGTTTTCGGCCAAGTTTTGCAAAGTTGAATTATAGTTTATTCTATTATCAAAAGTTATTGATATTTGCCGAGTTAAGTATTGAAATTAGTTCTATTCTCTCAGCATAGAGGTTACATCTAGAAAAAAACTGTCGTTTGCAAGTTAAACCTTGCTAGTTAAATCCGAAATCAACATTCAAGATATGTTAAGGCCAATTCATTCGGCAAGTTGTTCCTGTCATGTCATAATATGACCTAAACTCTCATAAGTATGCCAGGAGCATGATTATTATGGCTAGCTGCTATTATTAGTCTGAGACTAGTGTTGCTTGTTCGGATTAGCCTTCCGTGACCAACCTAGGGTTACTAGCTGTGTCGCCGCCTACGAGGCTATATGACGCTGCTCCAATGAGCTATATGTCATCCCAAGGGACGATGCAAAGGCCCAAGGTCCATATTTCAGTCCATTCCATGGCTAGACTATTATTATTATGTCGCATCGTCATCACTGACCCTCATCGAGCCTGGTGCCCAGGGTGCAGTAATCAGGAGTCCACCAGACTCAGACACAGCTACAGATCAGGAGATGAGCGGGCTCAATTGCAGACCCAGGGGACGGATAGGTTGGCTATAGTTACCTGTTGACTCATTTTGACCTCGTTAGGGGTATATAGATTGGAGTATGCTCGCCAGGGCTTATGGGGGGCCCGAGCAGGTTATTCTGTGCTGGTTGTATCTTCTGGGCTTATGGGAGCCAGGTAAGGTTCTTGTTTTCACTATTCATTGTTAGTTGTATGGCAGGTTATAAGGTCATATCAGGTTAACTCTCAATCCCTTTTATTGAATTGTTTCAGTTTCATTGTCAGTATTATTTAGTCATTTTCATTTACTGCCTTACATATTCGGTACACATTGTACTGACGCCCATCTTTGGGGCACCACATTACTTGCCTGCAGGTATGGTTAGACGCAGTTCAGGACCTCCCTAGTCATCAGCCGAGTCAGTATTCTGATCAGCTCCTTTTGCCTCGGAGTCATTAGTTAAAAGGTTTTTTCTTTTTTTGTGCATTTTATGGGTAGGTCGGGGCCCTGTACCGTCCACTATTCACTCTTAGAGGCTTGCAGGATATAGATTTTCAGTGTTAATTTCGTTGTTGGCCGTGTGGGGCCTATGTATATTTTCTTTTGCGTGATGGTCGTGCGAGGCCTAGTTTAGCTATTAGTTAGCGGCCTTGTTGGCCATAGTATAGTTTTGATTGCTTGTTTCCAATATGAAATAACTAGACAGCATGGTGGTCTTATCGTTTCGCATAGGATCCTTTGGTACTACTTGTTGTTGGTTAGCTATTTTCTTTTACAAGTAGCTATGTGTCCTTGTTGGCCGGAGGCTGTGTTTACAAGTGAGATATAGCTCGTCTTTTTCTTGATTTTAAGAGCAGGCATGCACCAGAAGTGCATAAGCCCAGCTAGGTAAGTTCAGATCCTAGTATGGCACTAGTGCCAGACATTCCTCTCAAGGATGGGCGTGACAAGAATGTTATCCATGTTTATTTTAGATATGATTCCATCGATTTAGGACTATATTGGTGTTGTTCCCATAAAGTGAATTCTAGCCTTGAGCTTTCGAATATGGATGAACTATATATCAGATTCCGTTATAGCCTGTGAAATATGTTTTAAGTTGATTGTTGGATATTCTCTATTATCTAAATGTCGTATAAATGGTGTTCCTTGTAAGGATGATTTTTAGCCTTAATGTTGAATGAGATCACTTAGAATTATGTATGTTGGGTTAGTCTTCCTTGTTTCTTGATTCCATCAATGTTGTGGATTCCCATGTTATTAGTGTGAGTTGAAATCTCAGTTAGTTGCATGATAGTTCAGTTTCAGTCAGAATGTTAGAATTCTCAATGTTATTTGGATTTTGTTAACTGGACAGTTTGACTGTAGTATTTTCGAGAGGTGTTAGTGGTGCCTCTTAGTTATCAGAACTAGACTCAGTACCAGATTTCAGTTTGTTCTTTAGACGGTTACGACGCTTCTAAATAAGCAGCTCTAACCAGTCTTAGAACCCAGTTACATAATTCGGTCCGATAAGACTCTCAGGGTGCTTCCAGATAGGTGTTCCTGACTAGTCTTGGGACTAGTTCGAGCTATCAACTTAGCAGTCCATCTATGACTATCCAGTGGGAGTAGGACTTAGCACCGAGCGGACCAAGGTTCCAGCACACCCAAGTTCCCAGAACTATGTTTCCACCATAGGTTATATTTTTATCGTCCTTATGGCCCCAAAATTGTGATCACCTGGCTCATGCCTTTATATCCTTGCAAGGTATATTAGGTCCTACTGATGGGGCGTATACATCGGACTCCACATCTATCTCACGTGGTTACATATCGGTTATAGACTCTCCCACTAGAAAGCCCAGTTCAGTCTCAAATTAGTAAGTTCAGTTTCAGTTTGCTCATTTCAGCACAGTTAGTTCAGACTCATAAATTTTAGATTTAGGGCATGTCTTTGACCATCGGGCAGGGTTATCTAGACCAACTCAGCTTATTTCAGCTATTTCAGTTCAGTATTTCAGTTGGTCTTTGCATGTCTTTTCAGTTCAGCAGTTCTCTTTCTTACGTATGGTTTCTCTCACTTACTCAGTACATTCAAAGTATTGATGCATACCTTTTATGCTATATCGTTTTATGATACAGTTGCAGGATCTCAGTCCCAGCCTCGCTAGCCGCTCATTCTCAGAAGACTCCAGCTGCACCATTGGTGAGTCCTCATCTTTCGAGGACGAAGACCATTTATTTCAGTACTATTTTCTTCTTTATAGATTTAGAGTTAGCTGAGGGCTTGTCCCAGCAACTCATCAGTTGTAGTGTCTTTCAGACACAGACTTTGTTTCTCAGACTTGTAGTTGGTTCAGATGTTTTTAAAATGTATGATTCAGCTCTACTTTCATAAATGTTTTATAGTTTACTTTAAAGCTTCCTCTATATTTATATGTTTACTCAGAATGTCAGTGTATGATAGACCAGGGGTTGACTTGGGTTTACTTGTGACTCCAAGTACTGTGTCCCGTCCAGGGTGTAAGCTCGGGGCATGACAAACTTAGTATCAGAGCGCTAGGTTTAGAGTATCCTCGGATGTCTAAAAGCCGCATCGAGTAGAGTCCTCTTCATGGGTATGAAGTGCGCCACACTTATGACGGGGAGGCTACGAGATGTTATTAGGAAGATTCCCTTTTATTCATACCCTTTATCGTGCATTGAATTTCAATTCCAAAATCATTCTCCTAACTCGTGCTCTATTTCATTTCAGTAAATTATGCCTCCACGATATGGTAACGGAAGAAGGGTCGGTAATGCTCACCGACCTGCCCCACAAGCTCCAGCAGTCCACCGGGACGACTCAATGTCCACCACAGAATTTTGGGCGGCTATCCAGCTGCTCTCTTAGACAGTTACCAACCAGCTGAACCAACAGGTGGTTGTGATCAATAACAACAGCTCTGCAGTAGCTGCCCGAGTGCGAGATTTCACCCCGATGAACCCTCCAGATTTTCACGAATCTAAGGTTGGAGAGTACCTACAGGAGTTTGTGATGAGATTAAAAAGATCACCCGAATTATAGGTGTCAGTCCCTTAGAGAGTGCCGACTTGGCTGCCTATCAGCTGAAAGGGGTAGTCCAGGTCTGGTACGAACAATGGAGGGAGGGGAAGAGGGAGTAGGACCAATGGAATGGGAGGAGTTCACTACAACCTTCCTAGACAGATTCTTCCCTCGGGAGCTCAGGGAGGCAAAAACAGCAGAGTTCATGAATCTAAGACAGGGAAACAGAAAAGTAGAAGAATATGCTCTGGAGTTCACCAGGTTGACTAAATATGCTCTAGAGATGGTGGCCGAGCAAAGGGCTCGCATGCTGAAGTTTGTTAATGGAGTGTCGAACCTAGTCCTCAAATAGTGCAGGACAGCGATGCTAATTAAGGATATTGACCTCTCCAGCCTTATTGTTCATGCCCAGTAGATTGAGGCAGAAAAACTAAAGGACATGGAGCGGAAGAACAAGCGGGCAAGGACTGGCCAATCAGATTATGGCCACCATAGGTTAGGCAATAGTAGCTGCCCACAGCAGCAACAAAGGGCTCCAACACCTAACTCAGCCAGCGCCCCTACCTTTCGATCCCACCAGGATCAGAGGGGTGGAGCATTTGGCTCTCAGTCCCAGAGCTACCGTGCTAGAAACATGTATCCATCTTGCCCTAAGTGTGGAAAGCACTACTTAGGAGAGTGTTTTTAGGGTCGAGAGGGATGTTTTGATTATGGAAAGCTTAGTCATCGTCTTAAAGAGTGTCCGTCAACATGACGGGGAAGGTCACAATCCACTACCTCAGCAGCTCCAGCAGGGCAATACTTCAGGCACAGATGCTGATCAGTGCCGAAACCATTTTTATACATTATCATCTCGTCAGGATCAGGAGAACTCACCTGATGTGGTCATGGGTATGTTACATCTTTTCAACCTAGATGTAAATGCCCTACTAGATACAGGAGCCACACTGTTGTGCGTGACTCCATACATAGCTGTTCAGTTTAATATCAGTCCAGAGGTCCTCTCAGAACCGTTTTTAGTCTCCACCCTAGTTTGCAAGTCAGTTTGAGCCAGCCGAGTGTATAGAAACTACCCAGTCTCAGTCTTCAATAAGGTCATTCCGGCTGATCTCATAGAATTAGACATGGTCGATTTTGACCTCATCCTTGGCATGGATTGGTTACACTCCGGTTATGCCTCAATCGATTGCAGAACTAGAGTTATCAAATTTCAGTTTCCAAATGAGCCAATGTTAGAGTGGACGGGCAGTAGTTCAGCGCCTAAGGGTCAGTTTATTTCCTACCTTAAGGCCTAGAAGCTTATTTCTAAGCGATGTATCTATAATCTAGTTCGGGTCAAGGATTTCAACTCTGAGACCCCAACTACCTAGTCAGTCCCTTTTGTTAGTGAATTTCCTGATGTGTTCCCCGAAGATCTTCCCGGAGTTCCTCCTGAGCGGGAAATTGACTTTGGTATAGACCTTCTCCCAGATACTCAGCCCATCTCCATACCTCCCTACAGAATGGCTCAAGCTGAGCTCAAGGAGTTGAAGGAGCAGTTGAAAGACCTTTTTGATAAGGGTATTATCAGACCTAGCATCTCTCCCTAGGGTTCTCAAGTACCTTTTGTGCAAAAGAAAGATGGTACCCTCAGAATGTGCATCGATTACAGTCAGTTGAACAAGGTCACAGTCAAGAACAGGTATCTCATACTCAGAATTGACGACTTTTTCAACCAACTTCAAGGAGCCAGCAATTTCTCTAAAATAGATCTCAGGTCGGGGTATCATCAACTAAGATTCCAAGAGTGTGACATACTGAAAATAGCTTTCAGGACTCAGTATGTTCACTACGAGTTTGTGGTTATGTCCTTCGTACTAACAAATACGCCTGCAGCCTTTATGGACCTGAGGAATAGAGTCTTGAAGCAGTATTTGGATATGTTTGTCATTTTATTTATTGATGACATTCTGGTATATTCCAGAAATGAGGAAGAGCATGCTAATCACCTGAGGATACTACTTCAGACACTCAGGGACTACCAGTAATTCGCCAAGTTCAGCAAGTGCGAATTGTGGTTGAAGTCCGTGACTTTCCTAGGTCACGTGATCTCGGGTGAAGGTATTCCGGTTTATCGTCAAGAGATAGCAGTGATGAAAGATTGGTCCAGACCTATCTCTCCAACTGAAATCAGAAGTTTCGTAGATCTAGCTGAGTATTACCGATGCCTTATGAAGGGCTTTTTCTTCTATAGCATCCCCTCTGACTAGGCTGACTCAGAAAAAGGTGAAATTTAAGTGGTCAGATACGTGTGAGAAGAGTTTCCAAGAATTAAAAACTCGACTCACTACCGCTCTAGTGTTGACCCTACCAGAAGGATCAGATGGATTTGTACTATATTGTGACGCTTCTAGAGTTGGACTCGGTTGCATTCTGATGCAGCGGGGCAAGGTAATATGGAGACACTATCTGTATGGGGCTCACGTGGATGTTTTCACCAATCACAAGAGCCTTCAGTGTGTATTTAGTTAGAAATATTGTCACGCCCCAACCCTACACCCTAGACGTAACACAATACTTGAAGCCACAAGTAACCCCAAATCAACCCCTGGTCTATCATACACTAGCATTCTGCGTAAACATGCACAACGGAACTTTTAAATAACAGATTTATTAATTTAAGAAAATGTAAAGACTGAAAGTACAGAAAGAAATGATATATCTAAATTACAATTCTAAAAGACAACTACTGAGGAGTCGCTGGGACAGGCCCCCCAGCTAACTCTAAGTCTATACAAAACCATAACCAACTGAAGTAAATTTATAAGGCCCTCGAATGATGAGGACTCACACTCTGATTTGCTGAAATGGAATGCTCTGAAACTGAAGTAACTATTTGTGCTGAATCTGAGAACCTGCAACTGTCTCATAAGACGATACAGCATGAAAAGCATGCGTTAGTACTTTGAATGTACTAAGTAAGTCGGAGAAACATATTGAATATAAAGTCTGAACTACAATGAAACACCATGACAAACAGGTAAATTGAACTGAACTACTGGCGTAATCTGAAATGGTATGGACTTCCCTGTCTGATGGTCAAGGACATGCCCTAAGTCTAAAACATTGAATCTGAGATACTGTACTGAACAGAGCTGCTTATTCTGATACTGGACTAGACTGACTAGTGGGAGAGTCTATAATCGACATTTAACCACGTTAGCTAGACGTAGAGTCCGATGTATACACCCCACCGGTAGGACCCAATATACCTTGCCAGGGTATAAAGGCATGAACTGAGTGATCACAAAAATATATCTGGGGCCAATCAGGCCAAGTAAT
>JACEIK010002608.1:62938-73087 GCA_018107945.1 Datura stramonium
TAGAATGCTATCCATGTTTATTTTAGATATGATTCCATCAGTTTAGGACTATGTTACTGTTGTTCCCATAAAGTGAATTCTAGCCCTGAGCTTTCGAATTTGGATGAATTATATGTCGGATTATGTTATAGAATGTGAAATATGTTTTGAGTTGATTGTTGGATATTCTCCATTATCGAAATATGGTATAAATGCTATTTCTTGTAAGAATGATTTTAGCCTTAATGTTGAAAGAGATCACCTAGAATTATGCCTGTTGTTGCTTGATTCCGTCAATGTTGTGGATTCTCATGTTTTTAGTGTGAGTTGAAATCTCAGTTAGCTGCATGATAGTTCAGTTTCAGTCAGAATGTTAGAATCCTCAATATTATTCAGATTTTTTAGCTGGCCTTTGACTGTAGTTTTTTCGAGAGGTGTTAGTGGTTCCTCTTAGTTATCAGAACTAGACTCAGTACCATATTTCAGTTTCTTCTTTAGACGGTTACGAAAGCTTCCAAATAAGCAACTCTAACTAGTCTTAGAACCCAGTTACAGAATTCAATCTGATAAGACTCTCAGGGTGCTTCCAGATAGGTATTCCTGACTAGTCTTGGGCCAAGTTCGAGCTATTAGCTTAGTAGTCAGTCTAGGACTATCCAGTGGGAGTAGGACTTAGCACCGAGCGGACCGTGGTTCCAGTGCACCCAGGTTCCTAGAACTACATTGTCACCGTAGGTTACAGTTTTATTGGCCTCATGGCTCCATACTTGTGATCACCCAGTTCGTGCCTTTATACCCTGGAAAGGTATATTGGGTCCTACCCTTGGGGCGTATACATCGGACTCCACGTCTAGCTCACGCTGTTACATGTCAGTTATAGACTCTCCCACTAGTCAGCCCAATTCAGTCTCAGATTAGTCAGTTCAGTTTCAGTTTCCTCATTTCAGCACAGTTAGTTCAGACTCAAAAATCTCAGATTTAGGGCATGTCTTTGACCATCAGGCAGAGTCATCTAGACCATCTTAGCTTATTTCAGTTCAGTATTTTTGTTGGTCTTTGCATGTCTTTTCAGTTCAGCATTTTTTTCTTGCGTATGGTTTCTCTCACTTACTTAGTACATTCAAAGTACTGATGCATACCTTATATGCTGTATCATTTTATAATACAGCTGCAGGATTTCAATCCCAGCCTCGCTAGCCGCTCACTCTCAAAAGACTCCAGCTGCACCATTATTCAGTCCTCATCTTTTGAGGACGAAGATCATTTATCTTAGTTCTATTTTATTCTTTATAGAAATAGGGTTACCTGGGGGCTTGTCCCAGCAACTCATCAGTTGTAGTGGCTTTCAGACACAAACTTGGTTTCTTAGACTTGTAGTTGGTTCAGATGATTTTAAAATGTATGATTCAGCTCTACTTTCATAAATATTTTATAGTTTACTTTAAAGCTTCCGCTATATTTATATGTTTACTCAGAATGCCAGTGTATGNCTATATTTATATGTTTACTCAGAATGCCAGTGTATGATAGACCAGGGGTTGACTTGGGGTTTCTTGTGACTCCAAGTACCGTATCCCATCTAGGGTGTAAGCTCGAGGAGTGACATATTTTTGTTGTTGGAATGTTGTTTTTATTATTGCTAAAATGTTATTTTTTGTAGTTGGAATGCTTTCTTTGGTTGTTAAAACACTTATTTTTGTTGGTAAAATATTATTTTTTGCTGCAGGAACGCTAATTTTTACTGCTAAAAGTTTTTCTGTTTGCACACCAATTGTTGTTGCTGAAATGCTTTTTCTGCCGCTAGAATGCTGTATTTTGCTGCTGAAATTGTATAGATTGGTCACCTTTATGTTTTGAATCAATAATTTTTTGTGAAATTGTTGTTGAGGTTCTAATCGTGCTTCTTACTGTTCTTATTTTGGTGGCTTTATACTTATAATTTTAGTGGTTTTATACCTACTCTTAGATTTTCATTTTATTTCACAAAATTCTAATACACTTATTAAAGTTATTTTAGTTTTTCTCTAAAATTAATTTGGGTGGGTCAGAGCCCAATTTACTAATAATTCAACAGAATCTATTTACATTATTTGAGGCTGATAAAAAATCGGACAAGACCCGGCCCTATTCCAAACAGACCTTATTAAAGTAGGATTTTGTTTGGATTTTCTTCCATGTTCCTCTTCAATCATCGACAGTTTCTCCTCTAGATTTGGGTGATCAACTGTCTTCCATTGAATATTATGATAGAGCTTGAAAATGCAGCTCAAAAGGTAGGTCTTCATCTTCTTTAACCCTTTTATGCTCCAATCTAAAATCTACCCTTTTTTCTCTAGGTAGTCTATCCAGTGGTCTTCTCCGAGGTATCCAGTCAAGTCATTGGAATTTTCTTCGATGAACCAAGAACAGAGAAGGAAATGTTGCTTCTTTCCTCCTTCTTCGATATCTTTCCACTGGGGTACACATTGAACTCGATCCAAGGAACCTCATTTTTGCTGGTATCGCTTTTTGGTTGTTGTCGTAGCTTAGGCTAGGTAGTCTACTTCCCACAATAGATCTTTTATTCTTAGCTCTTTTGTACATATGTATTGTGGGACAGCGTATGTTTCCATTTCTTTTGTTTGCAACTACGAACATGGATCTATACGTTTCGTCTTAATCCTCAGTTGAGGAACTTGTGATTTATCCATATTTAGTGTCTTCCTGCATGTCACTGGTAACTGATGGAACTCTGTGTATATAAGCATTTCTATTTGATTGAATGCATTTTTAGCTAGGGAATCTGCCAAACAATTGGCTTCTCTGTAAATGTGATGTATTTCCATGTGTATATGTTGTTTCGTATTCAATATCTCCTCCATAATATCTTCCAGTTCCCATGGAATTTCCCCCTCCCTTGTTATCATTTTCTTTAGGTTGAGTGAATCTGTTTCCAATAAATATTGTATTGTCATTCTCACGGCTTTAGCTTCTTCCATCAAATTACTTTCTTTCCCAATTTGTTGTGCCTCTACATATATAAGGTTTTCTCTCTCATCTCTTAGATAAAATCCAGAGGTACTTTTTCCCGGATTACTCCTGCTAGCCCCATCAGTATTGCTCTTCACCCAATTCATCCTTGAAAATTCCCAACATACTTTCCTGTAGTACAGCTTGGGTCTATACTATTGTAAGTATAGTATAATTCCCTGCCATCTTGTAAGTACTACAAACCATGGGTATTTTGACTTCACAAAATATGTGATGGTTTGTAGAGTCAGCTTGCCCGTCATGAATAAGGTCACATCTTTTTCATATCTTCTTGCATTTCTCCTTTTCCACAATTGCCACATGATTATGTCTGGAATCACCTTTAGCACTTCATGTAAATTTCTTAAAGCTGGCATCACCCGTCATTTAATGATTAATTACTGAAGATGCATTCCTGCTGGTTGAAAATCTGCACAAAGAGCAAACTGCTCACATAGTTTTAAGGCTATATGAGCTATTAGAAATAAGTGACTCATAGTCTCCTGACTATGTTTTTCATAGCAATGACATCTTGATACCAACTAGATATTCATTTTCCTCACATTATCACCAGTTGGTATCCTCTTTTTTCATACTCTCCAATAAAAAAATGCAATTTTGAAAGGCAGCCCCTTCACCCCACATGTTAGATAGCCATGGAACCTCCTCTTTCTTTTTCCTCATTATCTGATATGTTGGGCTTACTATGAAAGTCCCCTTTGCATTGCCCATCCACCATGCCATGTGTCCCCTTTCACTACTCAATTGTTTTATGGTCCTCACTATGTGCTCGGTCATCTCCTCTAAGAGCAAGCTTCTAAATTTATCTCTATCCCAGTCTCCATTGTTAATGAACTCCTTCACCTCTAATTCCTCTTCACCTCTAATTCCTCTTCACCTCTATTCATCTCCTCCACAAAGTATAGTGCTCCTTGTTGTGTCCAATTATCAAATTAGAAGCTAACCTCTCCTATTCTCACCTACCACCATATCTCATGTTCAATTTCCTCTCTGGCTTGGATCATAGCTTTCCAAGTGCAAGATTCCCCCATTCCTTAAGTTATTATTGGATGCTTTTTTTTGCAATATTTGTTCCATATGTAATGACTCTACATGGAAGATGTTGAGGTCCTAAAGTTCCATCATAACTTAGCCATTAGGGCTTTTGATACATCATAAAGGGATATAAATCCAAGTCCTCCTTCCAACTTTGGACAACACAACTCTTCCTAAGCTACCAAATGTTTGCCTCTGTTCCCCTATGTTTTACTCCAAAAAAAGACTTTGCAAAATTTTTATGAATTTGTTTCACCACACTTTTAGAGGGTTTCATTATATACAGTAAGTATATTGGCATAGATTGCAGGACATTTGATATGAAAATATACCTACCCCCATAAGAAAGGAACTTGTTCTGCCATGCCAACAATCTTCTTGAAATCTTCCTTATCAACTCTTCAAAATGTGCTCTCTTCTTTCTTCCATAAAACACTAGACACCCCAAATAGGTCATAGGGAATATTCCTTGATTGATTCTAGTCCACCTCTTCTGTCTCTGAGCCACCATTATTGGAGTCTTTTCATGCAGGTAGAAAAAACTCTTTTTTCTGTTAATTAATTGTCCAAACACCCTTTCAAACTCTGCCAAAAAATCTCACATACTCTTCACTGTCTTTCTATCTCCAGAGAAAAACAAGATGGTGTCATCTGCAAAAGATAAAAGATTAATTTCTGGGCTCTATTTTGGCCTTCCAAATCTCCTATAATATATTTCCCTGTGTAGATTGTTCAGACCCCTAGCTAGCACTTTTGCAGCAATAATAAACAGAATAGGTGACAATGGATCTCCCTGCTTCATACCTATGGATGACTGAGAAAAACTTTTGATTGCCCATTAACTAGTTCAGAGTACCGATTATTAGAGATTAATCTCCAAACCATATCAATTATGATTTCTGAAAATCCAAACTGTCTTAGCACCTTGGTGAGAAAAACCCAAGAGAGTCTATCATATGCCTTTGTCATGTCCAACTTGACCACAATATTATGCCATTTCTTCCTGATGTTAATATCCCTTATAATTTCCTGAGCTAATAATACTTTTTTTGTAATACTTCTGCCCTTCACAAAACCAGCTTGATATTTGGATATAATATCAGGTGGAAACTTTACCAGTCTATCATGTAGCATCTTTGATATTACTTTGTTGACAAAATTGCTCAAGCTGATAGGTCGATAGTCCACCAAGCTCTTTGCCTTCTCCTTTTTTGGTATAAGTACCAAATTTGTATGTCTAATGAGTCTTGGTATCTCCTGCTCACATAAAAAGGCCATCACCATATTATTAATGTCACTGCCCACTATTTCCCAATATGTCTGGTAAAATTTACTAGGGAAGCTATCTGGCCTACTAGCCTATTCCCATAGAGCTCAAAAATTACTTGTGTCACCTCTTCCTAATCTATCAATCTTGTCATATCATCATTATTTGCATTTTTTATCAACCTTGGAATGATATTGACCATCTCAAAATCTTCTCTATGTCTCTCTTCTCTGAACTAATGTTCAAAGAACTTAACTGCTGCATCCCCTATCTCTTCCTAAGTTGATATCATCCTTCCTTGTGAGTCTTTAATCTCCCCTATGTATAATTTCTTCCTCTTTCCTTTTACATATGAATGGAAGAACTTGGTATTATTATCACCTTCTGTGTACCTACTTGAGCCGGATGAAAGGAAATTTTCACGTCATTTCAGCGATCACTCAGAATTGAACACTAACTGAAAGAGGTCGGGAATGAGTACCTATCACTTACGGGAATCAAACCCATGTCTTCGACATGAAAAGACGATGTCCTAACCACTGGACAAAAAGGACCATAACATCCTTTTGCTTTCAAAAGTCTTCCCCCATCTTCTTGTATCTCTTAAGATCTGCCTCTATCTTATTCAATTGCATCATGTACTCTGATGTTGGAAGCATCTCTAATTGAGCTTCCTTGACATTCAATATATCTTCCAGAGTATCAATCTGCTGGAAAATATTACCAAAATTCTGCCTGCTCTATATTGCCAGTCCCTGTTTAACCCTTTTGATTTTGTCCCTGTACATCAAAAATGGACTTCCCCCAAAATTTGTCTTCCAATTCTCTCCCGCCACCTTTTGGAACTAATTATGATTGGTCCAAAAATATAGAAATTTGAAAGGTTTCCTGGTTGGCTGCTTCTCAGAACTACATATCACATGCAAAGGGGCATGATCTGATCCATGTCTAATTAAGTGATGTACCTCACTTTTTGGCATTAAATCTATGAACTCCTTATTTATTAGAACTCTATCCAATCTTTTAAATATGCAATCATAAGAAACTTTTCCATTCCACCAAGTGTATTTGCTCCCCTTGAAATTCAACTCTAGTAAAGCACAATTATTAATGCACTATGCAAAGTCCACTACTTCCTCTTGAATGAAAGGTAGGACACCTTGCTTCTCTTCTTCATTCAATATAACATTATAGTCCCCTCCTACTACCCAAGGAAGCCTACAGCCTTCTGAGAGTCCCTCTAGATTCTCCCAAAGTTCTAATCTTTCCTCTAGTAGATACCTAGCATAAACTGCAATGATAATACATGTCCTGCCACCTGACTGGAATTGTACTAATAATTGTTATATTGTATCTGAAATCACCTGTCCCTCCCATTCATCCCTCCAAAAAACGCAAATCTTGGAAGAACAATTGACAACACCACCATGTGCACCTAATCTCCTTTCATACTGTTCTAACTCTCTTGGTCCTTGAAAAGGTTCCATTAGAGCTATGTATAAGTACTGATGTCTCTTATTTAGTTCTATTAATCTCTCAAAGGCATTTTGAGTATTAACAGACCTTATATTCCAAAATAAGATTTTACCAATCATTGATCACTACTGGTATTTTTATCTTTATTCCTCCTTGTTTGAACTTGCAAAGGTATAGCATTCTATCCTTACTTGTTCTTTTTTCCCCTACTTTCAGGTTTAAACCATTTCTAGGGGATAGGTCTTCAGCCTTGACTGCATCATGAATAGTTGTACCAAGATCTTTATCCTCTTTTTGTTCCTGCCTGTGTGAGCTTTGCCTATCTTCCATCCCCTGAATATCCAGTATCTCATTCCTACTTTTTGCATGGGCCACCATCCTTAATGGAGTTGGTATCTGCGCCCTGTTTCCCCCTTAGAATCATCCAGTTTTCCCTCATTATTGGGTGTCCAGATGATAAGGTCTTTATTTTGTTGATTGGTAGCCTTATTTCTCACCTGCTTTTCCTTCAGTGCTTTATCTTTCTCAGGTACATCACTATGGTGATCCTCTTCCATCTGTGGTATTTGTTTCTATATCTCTTTATTCTTTCCAGCATGAATCTCTCCTTCTTTCTATTCCTGGTGTGTCAATACCTCAAACTGATTTACCATACTAGCATTAGTCTCTTGTTGTGTTTGTTTCTAACTCCAAAGTTGTTCCTTCTCCTTGTACATTACTCCCCCCTTTCTTCCTTAATTCAAACTTTGCTTTTATTTTTGTCTGGGTTGTTGGAAGTCCTCTTCTCCTTTTGCTCTCTCCTTTTGATTATTCTCCTTATTTGCTGCTTCTAGTAACTTTTCTTCTTCCTTTTTCCTCTCTACACCTTCTTGTACCTTTTCCTCCTTTGGATATAGTTTTGGGTGAAGAGTAAAGCATTCCTGCTCATTATGACCTTGTATCTTGCATGTTTTGCAATATTTTAGGACATGGTTATAATTGATTCAAATCCACTTCTCAGTAATTTCTCCATTCTGCTTTCTTACTCCAATGTTGATTCTTTTTGGAAATTCTCCTAAAAGATCAACCTCTACTTTCACTCTTGCATAGCTTGGCCTCGTCTGGTTCCTTGTTGTCATATCCACTTGTAAGGGTTTCCCTACTAAAGAAGCAAGTGAGAAAACCGCCTCTCTCATGAAAATGTTTGGAGGCAATGATGGGAATAAAATCCATGCTATGACAGTAGTGGTCTCTTCCTCTGGATCAAACATTGAATCCCACTTAAGTGTTCGCATTAGGTATGTACAATTCTGATGTGTAAGATAAAAGGCAGGCTTTGAGAGCAAACGAACATAATCTTCCATGATTGCTGCCTTGATCAATAAGTTTCTATTGCTGAGTAATCCTATAGTGCATTCTCCCTTCAGTTCACATTATTTTGTGACAATCTTTCATAGTTTTTGGATCTCCGACCATCCATATGAAACTTCACAATAATCACAAATTGTAGATTTTCTTTTGTATCATATGATTCACTTTTTCTTCCTCCCACGCAATCCTCGGTTCTCCATATAGGTAGGCGACTGTTTTTATAGGTAGTGGTTTATAATTGACCATATTAGGGCACAAAGTAGCAACAAAGATTAGTTGATTCATCGTTTCCCCCTCCGTTGGGGTTGTCCAGCTGATTTGGCAGCCATGGCCACTTGTGGATTGTAGGCAAACTTAGTTTCCCGATGATAGGAAAATTAAGTTCTCGGTGACGGGGCTCTCCGAAAAAATATACGATGGCATTTCATCTAATAAGTTATTTTGGTTTCATTTTTTATTGTATGTTTGTTTTTGAACTAAAAAGGGGGGGGGCAGAAAAAGAATCACGATTATTGAAGAAAAGACAAAAAAAATCAACATAATTGATAGTTTGAACAAAAGATAAAAATTAACAGATTTGGTGGGTGGAAAAAGAGTTGATTTCTATTTTTAAAAGTCCATGTGAAACTACAGTTAATTTTAATAATATAAGAGTATTTTCTGTTAGTGAGACTAAAAGTGCAAAACTTTTATAAATTTAAAGGAAAAATAGTGTTCAGGGTTGTTAAAGGACAAAGTTAAGCCTACCCCCAAAGATAAGGGATAATTTTGGCCAAAAACTCAGAGTGCTAGACAAAAAATGCTAGATTCCATTTCTCTGGAGAAGTAGTTCAGGAATGAAAGGGCATTGCAGCTGTGCCTGAAGGTAAGTTCATATCCTATCTCCAGGTAGGAAGCTAGTTCTAAAGGGTTGTATCTATCATATTGTCAGAGTTAGAAATGTGCAGGCAGAATCCCCAACTCTTCAGTTTATTCCGGTGGTTAGTAAATTTCCGGATGTGTTTCTAGATGAGCTCCCTAGTTTTTCTCCAGAAAAGGAAATTGCTTTTGCCATTGATATGCTATCAGATATAATAATCCATATCTATTCCTCCTTACAGAATGGATCTTGTTGAGGTAAAGGAGTTGAAGGATCAACTAAAAGACTTGCTGGATAAAGACTTTATCAAGCCTAGTACTTCACCTTGGGGTCTGTCAGTCTTGTATGTGAGAAAGAAAGATGGCTCCCTACGAATGTATATAGATTATCGGCAGCTGAATAAAGTTACTATTAAGAACAAATATCTCCTTCCGAGGATAGATAACTTGTTTGATCAGCTGCAAGGTGCCAGATATTTTTTGTAGATTGATTTGAGATCAAGGTACCATCAAGTATGAGTTTGGGAGGAAGATATTCTGAAGACAGCTTTTAGAACCAGATATGGCCACTTTGATTTTTTGTATATTTCTTTCAGATTAATGAACGTTCCAACAGTGTTTATGGACCTAATGAACAGTATATTCAGGCCATTCTTAGATCTGGGATTGGATAGTTATTACAGAAGATTTGTGGAAGGATTTTCTGCCCTATCTACACCATTGACAAGGTTGACTTAAAAGACAACTAAGTTTTAGTGGATCGAGGCTTGTGAGAAGAGTTTTCAGGAATTGAAAGACAAACTAACATCTGTACCAGTATCAGCCTTACCAAAAGGTTCAGAGGGCTATGTTGTATATTGTGATGCTTTAGGTGTTGGGTTAGGGTGTGTGCTGATGCAGCACGACAAGGTCATTGCCTATGCTTCGAGGTAATTGAGGAAGCATGAAAAGAATTATCCAACCCATAATTTAGAGTTGCCTGCAGTGGTACATGTGTTAAAGATCTGGAGACATTATTTAATAGTGTTCATGTTGATAATTTACATAAGAGTCTTTTGATGAGCCCGCAAGTGTACGGGTTGTACAAGTAATATAGTGGCCCTTTTTAAGAACCGAAATGTCGAACCCACAGGGACTGGACTACAGGGTAAAAC
>JACEIK010002609.1:75754-104867 GCA_018107945.1 Datura stramonium
TGTCGAGAATTTACAGGGTGTAACAATATCAAAATTCAAATGAAATTTATAGTTAATTTGGTTAAAGTTGAATAATCTTTAAGTAATAAAAAATAAAAAAATTAATTATTGAGTGATGAACTTTAAAATTGAATGATTTTTAGGTAACAAATATATTAAAATTTAAAAAGACTTATTTGATAAATTTTAGAATTGAATGACTTTTATATAATTAAAAATAAAATAAATTTTATGTGATAAATTCAAAATTAGATGATGAACTTTATTAAAATATATTTTAAAGAATTATGGGCTATGTATAATAAAAATTAACTTTAAATTTTTTTATAAAATACACACACAAAAAAAAAAAAAGAACAAGAGAAGAGAAATCAAGGAAAAAAGTAAATTGGAAAGAATCAGAAAAAGATAAAGTAACATGAGATGGTAAATCCAACATTATAAAGTCAATTAAATAATCTTACTACACAACTAATAATAATTGTATCTCATCCGACATAACAATTATAGTTGCACTAAATTTTAGAAATTTAAAAAAAATGAAGATTTAGTTTCTTTTTTAAGGTTAATATAGTCTTTTTAACCTTTGTAGTCATATTTGAATCATAAAATTGTGGCCATTTAGCAACACCCTTTGTTTAAAAAGGTAATGTCGTTAATCACAAGGTTTGACTTTTTTTCTCTAGTTAATAGTGAAAGATTTTAAAAAATATTAGGCCTCATTTGTTTGCACTTAATGGAGGTATGCATATGAATGGTTTAGGTCATTAAATGCATTTGTTTTCATTATTTAAGCACTTATTTAGTACGAATAGGTCTTAATCATTAAGATCACAAATCGAGTCTTCATATCATTAAGAGGTATATTTATGTGGATATTTCCACCGTCACTCTTTCCGCCAACCACCAACTTCTCCATTAGCCACATTATCATCACAACCATCGCAGCTACCGTACGCCAGCGGGTCGGCCGCCATCACCACTATTACCTTCGCCAACCACGGCCGCCTACCACCAACTACCTCTGCCACCATTATCAACCACTATTACAATCGCCAACAACCCCTAACATCTATAATATTAAAAAGAATCACCACCACTACCATCGACCATTACTACACATACCACCTCGTCGTTATAATTATATTCACTACGTTGCGCCACCACATGCGTTGTCACCTCCTCTACCACCATTATCACTCACTACTACCCTTTGTGGGTAATTTCTACTACCAACCACACCTTCACCATCACAAGTAGCACCGGCATCCAGCTACTATCAACACATTGTCAACCATCACATTTTCCAGCACCCTGCATCAACAACGCCAACTCTTCACATCAACCAATTTCGCCGTCACAACCACCACTACCAGCTGTCATCATCCGTGAGTCACTGCTCACCAACCACCCACCAACATAACTATCATCACCACTATTACTAGCAATTATCACTACCATAATTACTAGCCACTAAAACCAAGCAATACCACCACAACAACCACTACAAACTATCTCCACCATCACTAGCGAAAAAATATATATTATTTTTTCATCAAATAATAAATTTATTTTATTAAAAAACTATTAAAAGTTATTAAAAACTCATTCAAAAATTAATATTATTTAAATTATATATTTTTTATTTTTTTTATTTTTTTTATTTTTTTTATTTTTTTTATTTTTTTTATTTTTTTTATTTTTTTTATTTTTTTTATGTATTTTAATAATTTAAATATACATTTAAATTCAAATATCTTAATTTTAATAAAAAGTTATGACGGCTTTGTCCTCCTTCGATCGATTTTCGGTGGTGAAGATTTATCTCTCGATTCCCTTTTGTACTTTCCTTGATCAGGCTACGGCACTTCTTTAAGTAATTACTTCCTCTCCAGTTATTTTATTTGTCATATTTTTATGTATGCACATTTCTTAAAATTATATTTTAATTTTCATACCTTTATTTAATATTTTATTTATATTAATTTTATATTTTTAATTTAATACCACAAGATTCAGAAGTCTTCTTTAATTTTTTTAATAAATCAAAAAATAAAAAATCACAATATTAAAGTATGTGTATGTGCTCTTCACTTTTAATTAACATTTATTACTTTCAAAAATAATTATTTTTAAGGACAAAATAGAAAGAATGTACTCAATTATGTCTTGATTTTCTAAAATAATAACTACTCCTCTATTTCTATTTAGTTGTCAGGATAAGATTTTGCGTAATTTTTTAAAATAATTAATTAAGTCTTAATTTGACCTAATGTAATCTATTAATTTTTAATTTTTATCTACTTACATGCCTCTTAATTCTAAAATAATTTATGCTAAGACCAAAGTTAGAAAAAATAATTAGTTGTCTCTTGATTTTTGAGATTGATAAGGATTTAGAAATAACTATTTTTAGTATACATGATAACTAAAGGAAGCGGAGGGTATTTTTTACCATCTAATTTTAATAAGAACTACAATTAAAGTGATCGAGGATTGACATTTATTAGGGATGTATTTTACTAAATTATCCTTATTAGTTGCTATGTAAAAAATTTAAATATAATTATTTATACTTTATATAGATACTTAGAGTTTGTCCAAACGGGTCGGCTCAATCCCAACAACTTAAGCCTCGCCGGCCAAGAAATTTAATGGGTTAGGACGGGCCGGTCCTTCATTTTAAAGGGTCTTAAAATGGAATTCGGACTCAACCCAACCTTAAAAAGGTCGTCGGTGGGGCGGGCTAACCCTTAGCTTCATTTCTTCTGATCTTCTTCTACTTTTGTTTTAAAAGTAAATTTCTTTAAAATATACATTTGAACTTATAGGTATGACAATTTGACAACATTTTTAACATATGATTATATGAAAGTATATAATTCTATGACAACTTATAACATATTCGACATCTACACATCGTCAAGCGCATTTAAATCATTTGATAAAATTATCTTAACTAACATCTTCATATCTTCATATACATTCATATGCAAATTAAATAAAAAACTATCAAATAACTATATATTAAAATTAATAATATTTAAATTCTTAAAAGAAATATTACCACTTTGAATTTAGGTAAAGTCTTGCAACCTTACGATTTTGAGTTTATACTTCACAGAGGTGTTTGGACATTTTCATGATGATGCAATTTTTATACTTGGTGATTAGAAATTTAATGCTAAATCAGGAAAGTAATATGGAGAATACTAGAACACTCGATAATCACTGCTCCTAGTTTTACTTCTTTTTTCATAATTTCACAATCATGAGTGCAATTTCTATACTTGGTGATTAGAATTTAGTGTTAAGTGGGTAATGTATTGTGTAAGTTATTATGACTTTTCGAATAATCACTATTCTTAATTTTGCCTCTTTTTCTACAATCTTCTTTTTGAATTTCTAATTTAAATTAAATAGTCTTTTGGTCCCATGGGTCGACATCGGTCAAGTCTCAAGGGCAAGCGGGTTGACTTGAGCTAGGCTTATAAGCTCTAATTTAAATGAGCAAAAATCTTAGCTCCACTCTCCCTATAGCGGGCTGGCCTTAAAGATGAGTATTTTATTGGCTCTATGAAGACTTTCGAAAAGACGAGAATGTTAGAAGAAAATAATAAATTTATCTTGATTTATTAAATGAATCAATAAAAGAAAACTAGTTATAAAATTAGAATAAATAAGATATATAAACAAAGTAAATAAAGAAGGACAAGAGAACAACATGCGGAGAAGACATAATTTTTCTATTTCCTACTTATATTTTCAAATATTCTTCAAGTAACAAGCGTGTTCTTTTCATGAGCCGAATTTTCTATTTATAGTTACAAATATATATTTTCAAAGGAAAATAATGAAGTTACATATTAAATAGATACATATAAATACAAGTGATTAGTTAATATCTTTATATACAATTAAATGAAGCGACCACAATTAACGAGAAAATTTATTTTTATTATAAGCAATAAGTGAAAAAGAAAGGGAGTATTTGAATAATGAGCAAAGAATGGTGTACGGAATATCGTACAGTAGTTTTCCCCAATTTATGGAACACAAGTCTCATGACTCTTTTAGTTACAAATTAAACCTTAATTTGTGGAAGCGATAGTTTCCAAAATCCAAACTTTCGAGCTTTTCCTTATTGTAGGTATATCTTCCAACCTAAAGGGTTGAAAACTCCTCGTATACAATCTCTTGATGTTCTTGGTCGTCCAAAGGTAATAGCAAGAAAACCAGCGGAAAAAAAAAGCAAATCTATTAACGAATATAAAAATTAACCTTCGTGAAAATATGGAGGCAAAAAAGCTTGTAACATTATTTATAATGAGCATGGTGTGTGTTATGCATTTGTGCAGAAAGTTTCCATGGCTGAATATTTCGAGGGCTGCGGCGGGCTGTCACAAGAATGCACAGGTTAGGCCATAGCTCAGAAACTCTTGTACAATGAAATGTGAGGCGGAATTGCGGTATTAAGGAGCTCAAAGGTATCTTTCTTTTCTAAGGTCTCCCGTTCATATTATTGGTCTTTTAAATTTTTGTGCATCTTCATCCAACTCTTAAGAAGACATTTAATTCTTTTTTAATAATATAATAGTATCTATTTAAACTACCTTAATTTACTATCTTTTTTAAAAAAAAAAATTCTAAATGTCGATCTGTGAAAACTTCTAGGATAGATAAATAAAAGATGATCGTAACATTTTGATACGTCAAATATTTTTAAAATAAATTCGAGTTTATTAGAACAGGCGGTAGGTAATATTTGAGATTGGAAGGAAGCATATTTTTATTAATTATTCGACTTGAAATGATATTCAAACATTTTCTGTTTTTTAAAATTATTTTTCATGTTTTATTTTACAGCCAAACTTGTGTGAGTCTCAACCCTTTCTTGGACCCAAGAATGGGAATAATCCCTAGAAGAAGATGGCGCAAAATGAAGAATAAAGCGAATTTACTTTTTAATTAATTTCTTTTCTATTGCCGTTGTAATGCTTAAAATTAAATAAAAAGAAAAAATATATTTTGATTTACTTTTTAAATGATATTATGCGTCTTCCTTGAGTTCATTGTGCTAAGTTCAATTCTATTTTCTGATTAGGCGTTAAAATTTTGAGATTAATTAAATTGAAAACTTTATTGGACATGAAGCGGTGTTTAATAATCTATTAAATCATCAAACAAAAAAATAATTATTAGAAAGACTTCGTTGGAAGCAAACAAGGTCTTACTTTTTTTCTTTTTTTTAAAAGAAAATTAATTTACCCCATTAACAGACCAACGGGTCTAACAAAAAAAAATAATTATTAGATGGACTGGCAACACATTTTAAGGGGAAAAAAGTTAGTTTATCTCATTAACAGACTAATGAGGTTTCAATATTATAATTTTTATTTTAAAAATATGTGTTGTATCTCATTATTGATCTGCCAGCAGACTAATGAGGTTCAATATTATAATTCCATTTCCAATGCCAATTTTTCTATTGCCTACTTTCACTAAATGCCAACTTTGAATAATTCACTTTTCAGTGAATATTTTCTCAATGCCTACTTTTTAGTTCGCGTATATATTTGAGTATTTTATTTCAATGCCTACTTTCACTAAATGTCAACTTTTGAACAATTCAATTTTCATTGAATATTTTCAATTTTAATAATTTTAACAATTATATATATATACTACTACTACTACTATTACTGTTGTTGTTATGCAAAATGTAAAGTTATTTACAACCAAGTTGGACGATTAGTCCATTTTGAAATAATTATTTTACCTTGTTAGGGATTTAAGAAACCTAGTTAATTAATTGAAAAATAATTCGTCTCCATTTTGTCTTAATTGATTTTTTAAAGAACGATTTAAAATTAGCTATTTTATTACCTTCCTATGTACACACACACACAATGAATTTTGACTGTCCATTTAATATGAATCTATTAAATTGTGTGGATATTCATATAATAGACTTTTCAACATATATGTACCATATTAATGCATTATTTAATATTTGTAACATTTGGGGTGACTTATAAGTGAATGTTCTTCACCTTTGAAGAGCACACTTGAAAGAAAAAACTCCTCTCCCTTCTCTACTTCTCTTGTCTAATATATCTAGTTTTATATTATTCTACATTACTCATATTTTACAATATTATCATTTGGCTCAATCAGCGAGAAGGTTTCATTATGATTTTCATTTATGTTACAAATATCAAGCCAGAGGTACACTTTTCAAATGATTTAATTACTTTGCTTTGGATCTTGAAATGTAGAAGTATATTTATGGTTACTTTCTACTACATGTCACTCTAAAATTTTATATCTTGAGTTTTCAACACATAAGCATGATGTAATATTAAGGATATTGGTCTTTATAGTAACTTAAATGATTTTGATATGTCCGAGCAATTATTTTATAGACTAATTCAAAACAAAAGACTTGCTAATTAGAATATAAAGAACTTTAACTTGAGAGAAATTTATTAAATTTATTTTTTACCTAAAGAATAAAAGAATGGAGGTAGTACTTAAAATAATATTAAATTTATTTTTAGGGACTCAACCTATCTTGTACTACTCTATGTACGAATATGAAGAAAGAGTAATCATCCTGTATGCCTTTAGAAGCCTCCTGCCTATAGTATGGTGCACAACACATCCAAAGACAAGACTCTACTTAGCACGACTTACCGAGACTCCCTTGGGACCACTGACACGCTCGATACCAAGTTTGTCACGCCCACCTTGAGGAAGTATGTAGCACTTGGTGCCTTACTAGGACTGAGCGCTAGACCTGCGAGCCTAAGTACTTCTGGTGTCTGTTTGGCTCTAACTGGAAGTTCTGGAATCAACGGGCTATATAGCGGACATGAAATACATTACATTGGCTAGGCCTATAGACACTGTACAACAGCAACGGCTAACCCAGAATCTCATCAATATAAGGGAACACATGAGGGCCGACAGAGCCACCATCTTTTGACTCTGTTCTGAATTAATATAACAAATGCTAAACACTACGTGGCGGCAAGGTCACCACTACCTGCTTGAATACGTCCTCCACACGACCGGCCTGACTAACCACGGGGAAATATGAGGCCGCCAAGCCTCACAGAATGCGTAAGATGGTCGGGACCCGGGGCCCCGGCCTACCCGTACTTTACAACAAAAAAGAAAGGAAATAGACCTCTGTTGTCTAGCTCAGGATGATAGGGCGTGACTATAAAACAGTTTGGAATCACGAGGATCGGCTCTTAGATGAGTACTGCGGGCAAGTAATGCGGCGCTCCAAGCAGGCGTCGGTACCCACTTTGGTGCAGTAAGTAAAGCAAACTGAGCATAACTACAATATAAGCAACAATACTAAGAATTAAAATGAGAAAGTATGAGATAAATACATTTGGCGGGATGCAAATAAACTCATACATGCGAAGGTAAGGTAAACATACGCATCGACAGTGGCGACTGTGTTTATCGGCTAATAAATAACATATATATACATATATAACATACAAGGACCTATACCAGCCCCCATAAGCCGGAAGGTGACAACCAACACCTGATCTATATACCCACTACTAGGGTCAAAATCATCCAAAATAAATTTCCACTGTCTACTAACTACGACACCTCTGCCCATTACGGGTCTCCGGCTCGGACATGACCTCTGATATATATAAGCTGTTTAAGTGGAATCACGTACTCCAACTACGTGCCTGTTTATATATAGTACTGTACTCATGCTCTACACTAATGCTATGCGTGTACACCCCATAAGATTCTTGGCATCTAGATGGCCTATTCACACATGGGTTAAGCATATTTGAAAGCCATACGTGCTAGAAAAGAGCTTAGAGAAAAGATCGGACGTAAAACCTGTAGACCATGGAAGGAGCCGGGTGAGCCCTGCGTCGCATTATCCCACTTGGCGGAGCCACCGCGTTGGCTCAAGTGACACGTTGGGCTGTCCCGAGCCTAAGTATATAAAGCCCCATCGGTTTTAATTGATATAGCCATTTGATAATTTCAGAACCGCGTGAACGGGAGAGAGCAGAGGAGATTATATATATCGTCCAGATTCTTGTTGCCAAACGTAGTCCAAACCTAAATTAACCTCAGTCTGGGAGATTATTTAGCAGCGAGGAGCATTCCTACGAGTTTTGTTTTATAAAAATACGGCGACGGGCTCGTCGACTACCGGACTAAGGTAAGTAAATTGCTCCAAGCCAGTGTCTATGTGCTCCTAAGTACGGTGAATATACCATACGGACTTACGAAAAATAGAAAGTTTTGACCGTCTTTTCGATAAGCCTAAGTTTAGGCTATAATTATATCAAAAGTGACGTCGTCCTTCAAAATAGTGTTGTATTTAGTACTAATTGATGTGTATATGAATGCGTTGAAATAGATTTGAATCTTGGCCAGGAGCCTCGTCAGAAGGTCGGATAACTCGAGGTTAAGGTATGTGAAGCGGTTTCTTCGGCAAGTTGGTAGCTTTAGTCACGCAAATCATAGTAAACTCCGTATTTGAATTCTACTCGGAGTTGAATGTTGGCTTATTGAGTAAGTTTAGTAAATGCGGTTTGCGTTGTGTATGTCGTATTCGGTTCGAAAGATTGAAAAGCATGCGCCAAGGGCGGATTAGCATTCGGTCGATTATAGCCTATTGTATGATTACATGAGCATGTTGTAGAATAAAAGAAAGCGATTTTTTAGAATAAAAGTTAGTAAAGTAACATCGGATAGGCGGAGCGGTGTGCGCTCTGAGACTAGCCATTCGAACGGTATTATAGCTACGAGACTAGCCATTCGGAACGAGATGAGACCCAGCTACGAATTAGCCATTGAGGCAGATAGTATCCTGGCTACGAGATTAGCCCAGCTTGATTAAATAAAGATTACGAGAATCGTATAATCGATGAGAATCGGTTTAGTACGAAAGGAATCGAGAATAAGAAAATCGAGATTTCGAGATAGCCTTTTGATTATACATGCTTGCTATTTATATGTGCTATTTGTTTGTTGAGACGATGTGGCGTGAGGGCCTGTTGAGCGTCCCTCGCCAGCCTGGAGTTGGTAATCAGTGTGCTTGCGAGGCGGGTGTGTTTACGTCACTCCGGGGTGGCATGCCGTCCCATCTTGGACGAAGATGGGATGAAGCTTCCCCATATCAGTCTGATCAGCACTACGTGCAGCTGACCTGACAGTATGTGTCAGTCTTTATCGATACGAGATGTTTCCTTTGTTGAGTGTTCGAGAGGCAGTACGATCTCTGTTGGGTAGCCTATTAGTGTTCGGGAACGAGACCCTATACATTGCGAGGCAGCATGCACGGAGTCCTCTGGACCCGAGACACGATTACTTATATCGGAGGCCAAGGCGTAGGAGACCCGGGGGCGGTATAGGAGCTCTAGTGAGCGGATGAGTGGGTGACTTATTTTTTATTTGGTTTGACACAGGAGTAGGGGTATATAGATTATTTGCTTGCTTGGCGCCATCCGACTTATGGGGGTTGGTATTGGCTCTTGCTTGCTACTTGTATATCTATTTATGTACTATATACTAGCTACTAGGCAATGAGCCGTCGCGTTCTGGTCGCCTCTTCCTTATCGTCTGAGAAAAGCTTGGTCGGTTCATATCAGCTTACTTGAGTCGATTACCTCTGCTTTATCTGAAATTGCTAGTTATGCTATCTATATTCGTTATTTTCGGTTGTATTATTTCGGTGCTTTGCACTCATTACCCAGCCAGTGCGCGCCCGATGTGTGCATTACTTACTGCGGTACTCATAGACGAGGGAGCGATCCCTCGTGATTCGGCCAAGCTATAGGAGTCGTCGGCTCACTTGTCGTCGGATCGATTTCTAGAGTGTAGCTCTTTTCCTTTTGTTGTACGGTATGGGTAGGTCGAGGGCCACCCTATCTGATCATTTCTAGTCGGTACTCATAGAGACTTTACTTGATTGGCGCCATATTCTCTCACAGTAGTCGATTGGAGGCCGGTCTTGTGAGCCGTGCGTTTTGTTATAAATTTTCATTTAGTATTTATTGTTTTTATGTTGGCGTATGGGGCCATAGTTTGGCTGGTAGTGGTGACCTTCTTGGTCCATGACTTTCGGCATTCACATGTTACATTTCGGGATGACTAGACAGCATGGTGGCCTCGTCGGCCATAGATTCCTTGATATTAGAATGTTTCTGGTTAAGCATTGATGCTTTCACGGTGGCTATCGCTTGATTGAGAGAATTTGTGTTCTGGCCAGTTATATAGCCCTTTGTTCTAGGAACACGAGATAGAGCTATCCGAGCTGATTGTGCCCTAGGCCCACCAATTAGTAGTCCAGGTCCTTCTAGGGCACCGGTGCCAGTCATACCCCCAGAGCGGGGTGTGACAAACTTGGTATCGGGGGAGTCGTGTCCCGGGGAGTACGCAGGCGGGTGCTAAGTAGAAGTCTTGTCTATGAATGTGTTGTGCCACATACTATAGGCGGGGAGAACACTTGAGGCATGATAGAGATGGTTACCCTTCCTTCTCGATCGGTCGTGCTATAGAGAAGCTGATGCAGTGGGTCGAGTCTAAAAACTTACCATATTCTTTGATTACGAGATACAAAGCAGATGACAAATACCCTATCACGGTGAGAAGATCGGATATAGCAATGAAGAGGGCATCAACCGGTTACAGATAGTTACGGCGGAGGAGGTACCGGGAGACCTCCCGGCGTGATACCTTTGCTCAGGTACTATTCCCGGTATACGTTGATAACGTCGAGAATAGGAAGTCAAGTATAATGTACATACGAATTAGAGCTTATTTATTAGATATATAAGATTTGGTTAAGATATCGGACAATATCGATTCTCGGATAAGTGAAATAAAAAACGAGAGGGAAATGCGGGGTTCCCATAGTCTTTTCGGATGTAGTACGGTTTCATGTTTTCGTTTAGTTGCAAAAAAAAGGAAGGCTATTCCCACCTCTTGATTTGATTCTAGTACGGGAAGGGGCATAAGGGTGAGGTGAGATTGCCCAAAACAAGCAGTAAGTGAAGATAGATTGATTAATTCCGGTAAGTGTTAGAGCGTAAAGAAGCAGTAAGATTGCTGAAAACACTCGAAGCGGTGTAAAAGACACATCGGTAATGAACGCTCGGTAATAGTCAAGCTTGAGTCAGAAAAAGGCCAAGTACGCTATATATGCTAGCAGATAGCAAGACACACACACTGAATAATAGTTATGATTTCGGTTGTGATAGAAAGATAGAGGAAGATAGAGTAATGAATCAGTGGGTGGAGCTATGGCGAGGAAAAAGTATGAGAGTGAGGCAGGGTATTAATCTTATTAACAATGGTAGTACCTTGAACTTGAGCTCAGCTCAAGTGAGATGAGGGAGAAAACGCGAGGAATACTAGATTTTGTGGGAAATTAGAATCACCCCAAATTGATAGAGTATCGTATTAAGGACTAAGCCTCATTGACGGTTAGAAGGCAGTAAGATTGTGTTTCGAGTATTGCGGTATGTCGCCTATGGAGAAGTTAAGAAATTATCGGATACAACGACTCTAATCTAGTGTGGCTAGAGATAAGACCCGGCGAGCGATTGTGGGCTCTCGATATAATGCCAGAAGTAAAGGCCACAAGATACGAATGTTGACTCAGCATTGCAAGAATGGCGAAATTTCAAACAACGAGACCATAATTAAAGTGTGTATGTCTAATTACTTCCCGAATGTGATGACGGTACAATGAAATGATAAGAAAGGGCAGGAGATATTAGACCGTAGAAGCGGTATATCATGTACGGTATCAGAGCTTCGGCCATGCCGAAATTATATCACCGTAGAATTCGTATGTATTGTATGTAGTTATTGATATATATATGTACGAGATAATAGATATGCGTGAATAGGCGCAATAGAGTTACAATCACTTGAGATCTTGATTAGTGCTAAGGGAGTATATACGGGAATCCTTCATGGGGACCACTTGCGAAAAAAAAAAGAAAGGAGAAGAGAAGGGCGAGGTTAAGTGTGAATTCGTATGACCATAGAAACTATCTCGGTTCTCGGTTATTAAGTTAATAGACTTATACGTTGTTGCCGGATCTAGGCTGCAGAAGCTTACCGGGATTATGCTGAATCGGATGGCTAGATAATAAGAACTTTGATTAGGCGGTCTAACGACCAGCGCTCACTGTATTAACGAGGGAAGCATCCTAGAGATCGGTAACACTAGTGCATGTGCTAGAACGAATTAGAGACGAATAGGCATACTTGAGATTAGCAATACCGGAATTGTTCCGGTATGTTAAGTGGCCATCATCATTTCCCAGCCTTATAGGGAGAGTCGGCCTTAGTCAACCTAGCGAGTTATTATGTGGAACACCGCAAGTCAACCCGGCCATCCCGGTCCCGGAATACCAGTGGGTACCCCCCGAAGGGTCCACATCATTAGTCGATGACAGGACAGTACTTGGTGGTTCTCAGTAAGATATTCGAGATACATAGCTAGCGAAGGCAGTCTTTCTGGAGAATAGCTCATAAGAGCCCAGAGAGTTTCCCAGGAATAGCGGTATAAATCCAAGTCGATCAGCACAAGGTGTAGAAATTGGTAGTACTCACGCTAGCGCGGTGTTTACAAAAACCAAGAGATGTTAGACTCCTTGAAGTCCACAGATTGATTAAGGCTATGTCACAGCGCGTTATAAATTACGATTAAGCCCGGCTATTCGGTTACTCAGGTTATGCGGCGGGATCATTAGAGATCATGATCAATGTCAGGATCTACGATCAGATAAAGGCACGAGGTGCGCGGACGGTCGTTCGGAGTTATCCGGCAACAAGTAGCCTTAGCATGCGGCGAGAGACGAGATAAGTTGTAGTTATACCGGTAAATTACACAGTCGGTTTCTCCGGTATGATAAAAGCGGTATGACCGTCAATTATATGCCAAGCTCTCTAAAACATGAATATGTTATATCGATCGAAGAAGATGAAGCAAACGCCCTTAGCTACAAATACGGTAGGAATTTAGGCGTACTTATAGCCGAACAACGAGAATCTATCCATAGAAATACCCCAATCGATCCAATTTAGCCGTTCATGTGAGGAATAGAGGACGGAGCGTGGTGAACACCGTAGTGTGTCATTAGTTGTGGAAGTAAAAGACGGAAATATGAAGACCACGATTTGGTGCAAGCAGGACCCGGAATTGCGAGGAAGCGCGGATTTCAGTTGACGGAAGGATGGAGTCTTTGCATTGTAAGGCCGTCTCTGTGTTCCGGATGTTTCGGGGCTCCGCCGACGGATTATGAACAGAAGTACATTACGCCGTATTCTCTCCACCCGGCGCGATGAAAATGTACCATGATATCAAGAAAAATACTGGTGACGGGTATGAAAAAGAGAAATTGTTTGGTGTAGGTGTCTAGCGCCTTGGTGAAACGAACGCCCGAAACCAGGCGGGTTAACTCGGGACATATTTGTGCCTCTGAAAATGGGAAACGACTGAATATGGATTTTGTAGCGAGATTACCTGCATTACTAGACATAGACATGACTCTATATGGGTGATAGTTGACGGATTGACAAAATCGGCTCATTTCTGCCAGTAAAACTACCTTCTCGGCCGAAAGATTATGCGAGCTATATAGAAATAGTCGGGTGCACGGAGTGCCGGAGTTCCGTGTTTCGAGACGAGGAGCACGGTTTACGGCTAGATTTTGTGATCATTTCGAAGTGCAGGTACGCAGTTAATTTGAAGTACCACATTCCACCCTCGGAGCAGATAGACGGAGCTGAACACACCATTCGAGACGCTCGAAGACATGTTGCGGCGTGTGTGCTGAATTTTGGTGGTAGGCGGGATGAACATTTGCCCTAATCGAGTTTTCTTATAATAGCTATCCACTCGGCCCTATCCCGAGATGGCGCCTTTCGAGGCATACGGGTAATGCGGATCGCCGGTTGGATTTGGTTTGAAATAGGAGAATCGGCATTGGTTGGGCCAGACATTGTTCGGCGATCGAGAGGAAAGTATTAAAGCTTATCGAGATGCCCATTGGCTTGCACGAGAGTCTCGAGAAGTCATATCTTTTAGAGATGTGTATGACACAGGTCGATGTGAATGACTAGGTAATTTTGAAAGTGTCTCCGATGAAAGGGGTGATGAGATTTGGCAAGAAAGGTAAGCTCGGCCCAAGGTTTGTCCGGGCCATATCGAGACCAGTCGAAGAATAGGCCAAAGTGGCATATGAGTTGAACTTGCCTCCGGAAGTTAGAATCAGTTATCGGTCTTTCATGTATCCATCTTTGAGAAATGCATAGGGGCTTCGTCGGGCTTGATCCAGTCCAAGATATCAGTTACGGAAGGGCGCTACGAAGAGGTTCCGGTAGCTATCCTAGACAGGAGACAGTTCGCGAGATTGAGAACTAAAGATATTGCGTCACTTAAGTATTGTGGCGTAACGAGGAACCGAGAGGAGATGGCGTGGGAGCGTAGGAAAGATATGGAGGCGAGATATCCTCACTTGTTCAATACGAAAAATACTATCCATGTTTTGATATTCGATTACGATTTTCTTTTATTTTGCATTTGCTTGATTCTCATCTTGAGCTATACTTTTGTATACGAATATTATACGTATGCGATATTGCTCTGCTTTTATTACGAATATAACATAATATTATAAAACATATTCTTGAATTCATGCGAGACTCAATACTCGAATTCTAAGTTTTTCTTCTAGACTCTACTCTTGCACTATATTGGAATTGCTATCTTGCCGAAGAACTAGCTTTACATACCTTGCTTTGGATTTTCCGACTAGCGGCGTAGCTGGAGTCTCTTCTTCTATTTCTCCCAACTGTATTCATATATATATATATATATATATATATCAATTAAAACTAAATATGCTAATGAAAATATCGCACATATATATATATATATATAGCCCAATTTGGCTTATCGAAACACGGTCGAAAACTCGCTATTTCTCGAAAGTCAGAAGGGAAAATACTCACTTTAGAAGTAGATATGTTGACACTAATTTGGGCAATTCCACTTACCTTAGCTCATTATACGTGATTCGCTGGAGTAAATTTCAGAAACAAAAAATTGATAGGAATGCTCCTTGCTGCTTAATACCTCGGTATCACGGAGTTAATTTGAGTTTGGACCGCGTTTGTGGCATAATCGGATGAATATTGTTAAGTAATCTTAAGTTTCCTCCTGTTTTTCCTCGTTTTCTCTAGGAAATTATAAAGAATTTTATCATTAAAACCGAAGTTGAGGGCTTTTATACTTGGGCCTAGGCAGGGGCCTCAGTGACACGCGCCATCGCGGAGGCCCTCCCTCAAAATGGCATGTTGCCGTAGCGGAGGGGAGCTGCTGCCCGGCTCCTTACTGTGATAGTTCGGCGTTTCACTTATCCGGTCTTTCTCCGGCCCTTTTCCTAGCATGTATGTCATTCAAAACACTTAACCAACATGCGAATAGGCCATCTATATGTCGAGGTACAGGGTGTAACATTCTCACCCCTTAGAGCATTCATCCTCGAATGTAAATTCCTACTCATAGGAACCTCAACTTACTCGACTTATTTTTAGAAAAATTTTGGTAGAGTTTCCACATGTATGGACTATCTCAAAAAAAAAACCTGAAATGCGAAAAATCCGGTCTGGTACTCCACACAATAAATTACCGGTATTCATCGAGACAAAAAAGATTAGAGTCGATTATCTCATTTATATACACATATAATATAAGGCCTTTGCATATAATAACAATACTAACATACCTTTATTGACTAGGCTTGAAACAAGTGAGGATGTCGATTTTCATATCTTCCTCTGCTTCCCAGAGATCATCTCTTCAGTTCTATTACGCCATTACACCTTGGCCGGATGCAATATCTTTAGTTCTCAACACAAGTCTTCATCTGGCCCATGGCCTCACTGAACCTCTTCATGAAACTGACTCTTATAACTTTGGACATCTTTAGGCCGGGACAACTCTAGATGGGTCTCCTATGTGCTTTCTTAGCATAAATACGTGGAAAGCTGGATGAACGGATTCTAAATACGGAGGTAAGTTCAACTCGTATGCCAACAGCCTATTCTTGGCAGAAGAATATGATAAGGCCCAGATCTCGGAGTAGAGCTTACGCTTTCTTGCCGAATCTCATCACCCCTTTTCATTGGAGATACTTTGAAATACCCGAGTCATTCACATTAAATTCAGTCTGCGCGCATCGGCATACGATTTACGCGGCTCACGTGCGATCGGTAGGTGTTCTACGATAAGTTTTACCTTCTCTCGGCGATGAATAATGTCATTGTCGGCACTAACTCTCCCACTTCAAACCTGACCCGGCGCGTGTTATATTTCGCCCATACAAGTACCTCAGGGCGCCATGGATGGTTGGTGATAATTATTGTTATAAGCAAACTAAATTAGCGGTAAATGTGCTCGTCGGCTACCTCCCAGTCTAGCACACACGCCGTTAGCATATCCTCGAGCGTATGAATAGTGTGTTCACTGTCAATTGTACGAGGGTGGAATGCGTGCTCAAATTAATCTAGTTCCCAGACCTCCTCTGAAATGAGCGCAAAATCTAGGCGTAAATTGTGCTCCTCATCGAGAGATAATAAATGTTTGGAACACCGTGTAATCTAACTATTTCTCGATATACAATTAGACATAATCTTCGGTATAGAAAGTAGCTTTCCTTGGCGGGAATTGGGTTGATTTCGTCAGTTTATGACAATTACCCAAATGGAATCATGTCTATGCATGGTACGGGGTAATCACATTACAAAAGTCCATGTTCACTACTTCCCACTTCCAAAGAGCTGCTATGTCACGAGTCAATCCTCCTGGTTTAAATTGTTCGCTTTTACTTGTTGGCGGTTAGGACAACTTTGGGCTACAAATTCTACTATTTCCTCTTCATACTGGCCACGGTAGGTCTCCTTGATATCGTGGTACATTTTCATCGCGCACGGGTGGAGAGAATAGCGGGCGTAATGTACCTCACTCATAATCTCTTGGCCCGAAGCCCTTAAATATGGAACACAAGGCGGCCCTTACATCGCAGCACTTCATCCTCGGTTACTAGAAATCGGTGCTTTCCCTTGCTTCAGATGTTGTCGCAAGGTTTGGATCAGGTCGGGATCTTCATACTATCGTTCCTTTACCTCCGCATATAATGATGACCTTTGCGGTGTTACAGTTACTGCTCTGTTGTCTCTGTTTCTGCTGAATGGCTACCTTTGGCTAATTGATGTGTTCCTGACCAACTCCGTTGCTAGGAGCTGCAAATGCGCCAAACTTCCCATAGATTTGCGGCTGAGAGCATACGCTACCACGTTGGCTTTTCTAGGATGATACAAAATGTCCACGTTATAATCTTTTAATAACTCCAACCAATGGCAGCTGCCGCCAAATTCAACTCCCTACGAGTGAAGATATCTTTTTGTAGGATTTTGGTCAGTGAAAATATCCACATGGACGTCATACAAGTAATGTCTCGATATCTTTAAGGCGTGGATCGCGCGGCTAACTCGAGGTCATGGGTAGGATAATTCTTTTCGTGTTTCCTCGGTTGCGGAAGCATTAGCAATCACTTTCTGAGTCTTTGCATCCAGCATCCCAACCCAATACTGATGCGTCTATTGCTTGAATAACCCTACATGCCTTACGGTAATGCTAACAGCTGGGGCGGAGGTTGTCGTCTTTAATTCTGGAAACTCTACTCATGCCTAGAGTCCTTTGAAACTGCGCTTTTACGCGTCGGCTTAGTCGAGGTGCCTCTATGGTGGAGAATCCTCAACAAATCTTCTATAGTATCCACCTTTAATCCCAGAAGAAAGCTGCGAACTTCAGTCGGAGTGGTGATGCAGGCCATATTTTAACGCTTCTGTCATACAGCATTGTCTACGTATACCAACGTAAGAACATGATATGCCCCCAAGAAAGCTACTGACTTCAGTCGGAATTCACATTTGGAGAACTTGGCATATAGCGGCGGTCTGAGAATGCGGAGCCTTGTCAAGTAAATGGGCACAGTGATCTGCCTCGAGCGAATACACCCGAATGTCGTCGATAAACACTATCATGAATAGGTCAAGGTAAAAGTGCAAGAGAGATCTTTGTTCATCGGTCATCGCTACTATTACAGGAACGTCGTCGGCCCAAGGAAATGACTAGAAATTCAAAGTGGTCGTATCGGGTCTGAAGGCGGTCTGGCCCCCGATGCTTGGTCAAACAAATCATCTAATGCAGGAAGCGGATACTTATTCTTAAGCTGTAACCTTATTCGAGTGAGTAATCTATACACGTGCGGGTGAGCCATCCTGCTCTCCGAAAATAGGCGGCGCACCCCGCGGTGAAGTACTCGGCCTAATAAAGCCCTTATCATGAGATCTTTCCATTGCCTCCTTTAACTCTACGAGTTCAGCAGGAGCCATACGTCTGAAATTGATATGAAATTTGAGTGCACATTAGCAAGTCGATTGCAAAAGAATATTTCCCGTTCTAGGGGAATACCGGGTAGCTAAATGGAAATACATTAGAATTCATTCTGCCCCAGGCAGGCCGGAGTGTCGGAGGCTCTACCCAAACATCTGAACTCGACTAGGTGGTAAATACATCCCTTAGCTATCAACTTCCTACTTTGAAGGTAGTAAATAAACCTACCTTTTGGTGTATTTTGTCTTTGCCCCTTCCACTCTCACTTGGCTGCCTCCCTGGAAAGTGGAATCGGATCGTCTTAGTCCAACATTCTACGTTGGCATAGCATGGAACCAACCAGTTGCCCATAATGGCATTGAAATCAACCATCTCTAGTTTACGAGATCTATTGATGCGACGATCAGCAACCCCTCTTGTACAACCTTGATAAATCCTATTAGCTATAATGGAGTCGCAGGCAAGTGTAGATGCGAAAAGTGTAGTAATTACGATGCAACAACGAACTTTCGAGCCACAAATGGGAGTAGCATTAGGACAAAGTAGACCTGGATCAATCAATACATGGCAGGTATGAGAAAATAGAGTCATCATGCCACGGTACCACATGCGGGGCTCCTGCGGAGTCCTGTCTCCTGGTAATGCATAGGTACGGCAGGCGTGCACAGACTAGAAAGGCTGCGTCATCTCGGCCTTCCTGCCCGGGCAGGGGCCTACGCTGCCGAGGCTCTTTGGGCTCGCGGCCTGCGGATGCCTGTCTTGGCTATCTCGGCTACCTTGTCCCACGGCCGAACAATCTTGCATCTATGCCCTTCCTGCCCCACATAGCAACACCATGTAGAGCCATATCACCAAGCTCAGGAAATTGAGTCGATGGGCGGGGTGGAAATGTGTATCCGCTCTTTTCTGCAACTTCCTTTGATGAGGAGAATCCCTTTGTTCGGAGCGCTACCGAGACACGGCCCGACGCGGATAAATCTACCTCTACCTTTCTGATCTTGAAGGCGGGGTCTAAGTGGCCTATCAAAAACAAGTGGCATATCGAAACGCGTGGCCTATCGAGAAAACCGTGGCCTAGGCCCTCTGAATCTCCTGATCTCACATGGATCTATCTCTGCTGTGTTGCTCTGATTTGTTTGTCTATTACTCTGTTTGCCTTTGTCTAGACCCTCAACAGTCACAGGCAGAAGACGGCTACCCGAGCAATGTCCATATCTTCCCTCAGCGTAGAGTTTGTCATACATGTCTCAATATATTCTAGGTTTAGACCCATAATGAATCGGTGAAACCTCGATGGCATGGTATCCACGAAAATTTGGAGCATGGCGGGCCCTGAGAATCAAGCGTAGGGCATATTCACGTACACTCCTTGCCCCTGCTCGGATACCTGGCTTGGTCCATCAGGAACTGTCGACCTCAGTGGTAAATAATGGTCAAGAAGGCCTACGAAAAGGCTGGACCGAGTCGGAGGAAACATATCTCCTCGAGACCTTTCCCTGACTCTCGTACCACAACACAACAATGTCTACATGGCAGAAATACGCTATCTCAACTAGTCGCCCAGGTGTTACATGCATGACTTGAAAAATTCTCTGCGTCGGTCTAGGATCTTGAGGTCCTCTGCACGATCGACCTGTGAAATATGGGGGACCTTCATGCCAAATATTTCCCATGACCACTCAGCCCACGGAATCAGCATTGCTCTGCTTTATTCTGGTGGCTTGCGAGGCGGCGGCGAGTGGCCATCATTTGTGCCAACATAACAAGCCCCCTTGCTGCGAACTTTTTGATCGGATGGTGTGGAGTACAGGAACATAACATAATATTCTGAATATAACATAATATTATAAAACATGTTTGCTGGATTCATCTTGAACTCAATACTCGACTTCTAGGTTCTTTCTTCTAGACTCTGCTTTGCTTACTATCTTGGGTGCTATCTTGCCGAAGAACAACTACATACCTTCGTTTTACGATTCCAGGCTAAGCTACAGGCGTGGCTCGGTCGGTATACGCTATTTCTCCCAAGCGTATTCATATATATATCGATTAGAACTAAATACGCTAATATTAGAAGGAAAATATCACTTTTAATATATATATATATATGGCCCAAACTTTGACTTATCAAACACGGTCAAGCTTACGCTATTTCTCGAAAGTACTGAAGGGAGAAATACTCAACTTTAGAGCTAGGAGTATGTTGACAATAATTTGGAGCAATTCCACTTACCTTAGCTCGGTAGCACGACGATTCGCCGGCCGAATTTCACGAAACTAAATCCGTAGGAATGTCCCTTCAGCGCCCAATACCTCGGTATGCGGAGTTAATTTGAGTTTGGACCGCGTTTGACGAGGCGTAAGCGGGCAGATATTGTTAAATAATCTTCGTTCTCACATTTCTCCGTTTTCTATTGGAAATTATAAATTTTATCATTAAAACCGAAGTTGGGGGCTTTTATACTTGGCCACAGGCCAGGCCTCCGTGTCTGTGCCATCGCGGAGGCCCTCCCCTCCCCGTGGCACCCCACTTCGTCGCGGAGGGCTCTGCCCGGCTCCTCCGTGATAGTTCGACGTGTCACCTTGTCTTTCCCGGGCCTTTTCCTAGCATGTATGGCATCAAAACTCCTAAACCAACATGCGAATAGGTCATCTACATGTCGAGAATTTACAGGGTGTAACAATATCAAAATTCAAATGAAATTTATAGTTAATTTGGTTAAAGTTGAATAATCTTTAAGTAATAAAAAATAAAAAATTAATTGATAGTGATGAACTTTAAAATTGAATGATTTTTAGGTAACAAATATATTAAAATTTAAAAAGACTTATTTGATAAATTTTAGAATTGAATGACTTTTATATAATTAAAAATAAAATATTTGTTTTTGAATTTTTAAATTTTTTAATATTTGAAATTTTATAACTTAATATTCTTTTTTCTGTTTTTATATTTTTAAAAATTAACTTTAAATTTTTTATAAAATACACACACAAAAAAAAGAACAAGAAAGAGAAATCCAAGGGAAAAAAGTAAATTGGAAAGAATCGAAAAAAGATAAAGTAACATGAGATGGTAAATCCAACATTATAAAGTCAATTAAATAATCTTACTACACAACTAATAATAATTGTATCTCATCCGACATAGTAATTATAGTTGCACTAAATTTTAGAAATTTTAAAAAATGAAGATTTAGTTTCTTTTTTTTTTTTTTAAAAAAAAGGTTAATATAGTCTTTTTAACCTTTCTAGTCATATTTGAATCATAAAATTGTGGCCATTTAGCAACACCCTTTGTTTTAAAAAAGGTATGTCGTTAATCACAAAGGTTTGAATTTTTTTTTCTCTAGTTAATATTGAAAGTTTTTAAAAAATATTAGGTCTCATTTGTTTGCACTTAATGGAGGTATGAATATGAATGGTTCAAACTTTAGGTCATTAAATGCATATGTTTCATTATTTAGCACTTATTTAGTCTGAATAGGTCTTAATCATTAAGATGCAGAAACGAGTCTTAATATCATTAATAGGTATATTTATGTGGATATTTTCACCGTCACTCTTTCCATAACCACCAACTACTCCATTAGCCACATTATCATCACAACCACCGTCACCACTACCATCGCCAACCGTCAACCACCATCACCACTATTACTTTCGCCAACCACTATTTGCCACCACCGGCAACTACCTGCTGCCACCATTATCAACCATATTACAATCGCCAGCAACCCTAACATCTACTTGACCCGAAAACCACCACCACTACCTTCGGCCATTACTACACATACCACCTACATCGTTACTTAATTATATTCACTACCGTTACATACCACGCCGTTGTCACCTCTACCATTATCACTCACTACTACCACTTGTGACTAATTGTACTACCAACCACCTTCACCATCACGCGAGCACGGCTGACCACTATCAACACATTGTCAACCATCACACATTTTTCAACCACCACCATCAACAACGCCAACTCTTCACATCAACCAATTTGACCATCACAACCACCACAACCAACTATCATCATCACGTCGGTCACTTTGCTTTCCAACCACCCCACCAACATAACTATCATCACCACTATTACCCCAGCGATTATCACTACCATAATTACTAGCCACTAAAATAAGCTTAATACCACAACTACCACCACTACAAACTATCTCCACCATCACTAGCGAAAAAATATATATTATTTTTTCATCAAATAATAAATTTATTTTATTAAATTAATATTTTTTTCATATATAATAATTTTTTATTTGAATTATATATTTTTTTTATTTTTTTTATTTTTTTTATTTTTTTTATTTTTTTTATTTTTTTTATTTTTTTTATTTTTTTTATTTTTTTTATGTATTTTAATAATTTAAATATACATTTAAATTCAAATATCTTAATTTTAATAAAAAGAGTTAACGGCGAAAGATTTGTCCTCCTTCGATTGATTTTTGGTGGTGAATTTATCTCTCGATTCCCTTTTGTACTCGCCAGTCAGGCTCAGGCCCTTCTTTAAGTAATTACTTCCTCTCCAGATTATTTTATTTATCATATTTTTATGTATGCACATTTCTTAAAAAATTATATATTTTGATTTTCATGCTTTTATTTAATATTTTATTTATATTAATTTTATATTTTTAATTTAATACCACAAGATTCAGAAGTCTTCTTTAATTTTTTTAATAAATCAAAAATATATATAAACAATCACAATATTAAAATATGTGTATGTGCTCTTCACTTTTAATTAACATTTATTACTCCAAAATAATTACTTTTAAGGACAAAATAGAAAGAATGTGCTCAATTATGTCTTGATTTTCTAAATAATATACTCCTCTATTACTATTTAGTTGTCAGGATAAGATTTTGCGTAATCTTTTAAAAATAATTAATTAGGAGTGTAATTTGACTAATGTATATCTATTAATTTTTTAATTTTTATCTACTTACATGCCTCTTAATTCTAAAATAATTTATGCTAAGACCAAAGTTAGAAAAAAATAATTAGTTGTCTCTTGATTTTGAGATTGAAATATTTAGAAACAACTATTTTTAGTATATATGATAACTAAAATAGAGCGGAGGGGTATTTTTACCATCTAATTTTAATAAGAACTACAATTAAAGTGATCCAAAAGGATTGACATTTATTGGGGATGTGTTTACTAAATTATCCTTATTAGTTATTTTATGTAAAATTTAAATATTAATTATTTGATATATTAAAATATTAGAGTCATCCAAACGGGTCAGCTCAATCCAACCAACAGCCTAGCGTCAAGAAATTTAATGGGTTGGGGCGGCGACGACGCCTATTTAAAGGGTCTTAAAATGGTCGAGCTCAACCTTAACCTTAAAAGGGTGTGCATTGGACGGGCTAACCCTTAGCCGTTTCCTTCGATCTTCTTCTTTTAAAAAGTAAATTTCTTTAAAATATACATTTGAACTTATAGGTATGACAATTTGTTAACATTTTTAACGTATGATAATATGAAAGTATATAATTCTATGACAACTTATAACATATTCGACATCTACACATCGTCAAGCGCATTTAAATCATTTGATAAAATTATCTTAACTAACATCTTCATATCTTCATCTACATTCATATGCAAATTAAATAAACGTTATCAAATAAATATATATTAAAATTATTAATATTTAAATAAAGACAAAATTAAAAATATTTTTAATTTTTTTAATTTTTTTAATTTTTTTAATTTTTTTAATTTTTTTAATTTTTTTATCTTTTTTGATTTTTTTAATATTTTTAATTTATTAAATTAAATTTAATGCTAAATCAGGAAAGTAATATAAAGATACTAGAACTTACTCGATAATCACTGCTCCTAGTTTTACTTCTTTTTTCATAATTTCACAATCATGAGTGCAATTTCTATACTTGGTGATTAGAATTTAGTGTTAAGTGGGTAATGTATTGTGTAAGTTATTATGACTTTTCGAATAATCACTATTCTTAATTTTTACCTCTTTTTTCACAATCTTCTTTTGAATTTCTAATTTAAATTAAATAGTCTTTTAGTCCCATGGAGTGGAAAGGCATCGGTCAAGTCTCAAGGCAGCGGGTTGACTTGAGCTAGGCTTATAAGCTCTAATTTAAATGAACTTAAAAAATCTTAACTCACTCACCCTATATAATGGGAGTGGCCTTAAAGATGAGGCTCATTTTATTTATCTATGAAGACTTCTTGAAAAAGAAAGAATATTGAAAATAATAAATTTATCTTGATTTATTAAAAAATGAATCAATAAAAAAGAAAACTAGTTATAAAATTAGAATAAATAAGATATATAAACAAAGTAAATAAAGAAGGACAAGAGAACAACATGCGGGGAGAAGACATAATTTTCTATTTCCTACTTATATTTTCAAATATTCTTCCAAGTAACAGCTGTGTTCTTTTCATGAGCGAATTTTCTATTATAATTACAAATATATATATTTTCAAGGAAAATAATGAAGTTACATATTATTGAATTTAAACTCATAAATTATAAAAAAAAAAAAACCCCAAAAACAAAAAACAAACAATATAAAAAATATAAAATTTTTTTTATTATAAGCAATAAGTGAAAAAGAAGGGAGTATTTGAATAATGAGCAAAGAATGGTGTACGGAATATCGTCTGAGTAGTTTTCCCCAATTTATGGAACACAAGTCTCATGACTCTTTTAGTTACAAATTAAACCTTAATTTAATGGAAAGCGATAGTTTCAAAATCAAGGAAATCACGAGCTTTTCCTTGTTGTAAGGTATATCCTTCCAACCTAAAGGGTTGAAAACTCCTATAAGTATACAATCTACTTGATGTTCAACAGATCGTCCAAGGGTAATATAGCAAAAGAAAACCAGCCCCGAGAAAAAAAGCAAAATCTATTAACGAATATAAAAATTAACCATTGAAAATATGGAGGCAAAAAAGCTTGTAACATTATTTATAATGAGCATGGATTGTGTTGTCGAGTTTCATGCAGAAGTTTCCATGGCTGAATATTTCGAGGCTGCGGCGAGATTGTCACAAGGAATGCACAGTTCGGCCATAGCTCAAACTCTTGTACAATGAAATGTGAGACGTTGCGGTATTAAGGAGCTCAAAGGTATCTTTCTTTTCTAAGGTCTCCCGTTCATATTATTGGTCTTTTAAATTTTTGTGCATCTTCATCCAACTCTTAAGAAGACATTTAATTCTTTTAATAATATAATAATAATTATCTATTTAAACTACCTTAATTTACTATCTTTTTTTTAAAAAAATTCTAAATGTCGATGCGCGTGAAGCTTCTAGGATAGATAAATAAAAGATGATGCGTAAATTTTGATACGTCAAATATTTTAAAATAAATTCAGTTTATTAGAACAACTGTTAGGTAATATTTGAGATTGGAAGAGCATATTTTTATTAATTAGTCGACTTGAAATGATATTCAAACATTTTCTGTTTTTTTTAAAATTATTTTTCATGTTTTATTTTACAGCCAAACTTGTGAGTCTCAACCCTTTCCTTCTGGACCCAAGAATGCGGAGAATAATCCCTAGAAGAAGATGGTGAGTCTCAACCCTTTCACTGGACCCAAGAATGCGGAGAATAATCCCTAGAAGAAGATGGCGCAAAATGAAGAATAAAACAGCGGAATTTACTTTTTAATTAATTTCTTTTTCTATTGCCGTTGTAATGCTTAAAATTAAATAAAAAGAAAAAAAATATATTTTGATTTACTTTTTAAATGAAATATTATCGTCTTCCTTGAGTTCATTGTGCTAAAGTTCAATTCCTATTTTCAAATTAGACGTTAAAATTTGAGATTAATTAAATTGAAAACTTTATTGGACATGAAACGAGGTGTTTAATAATCTATTAAATCATCAAACAAAAAAATAATTATTAGAAAGACTTCGTTGGAAGCAAACAAGGTCTTACTTTTTTTTCTTTTTTTTTTTTTAAAAAGAAAATTAATTTACCCCATTAACAGACCAACGGGTCTAACAAAAAAAAATAATTATTAGATGGACCTTGGCTTACATTTTAAAGGAAAAAAGTTAGTTTATCTCATTAACAGACTAATGAGGTTCAATATTATAATTTTATTTTAAAAATATGTGTTGTATCTCATTATTGATCTGCCAGCAGACTAATGAGGTTCAATATTATAATTCCATTTCCAATGCCAATTTTTCTATTGCCTACTTTCACTAAATGCCAACTTTGAATAATTCACTTTTCAGTGAATATTTTCTCAATGCCTACTTTTTAGTTCGCGTATATATTTGAGTATTTTATTTCAATGCCTACTTTCACTAAATGTCAACTTTTGAACAATTCAATTTTCATTGAATATTTTCAATTTTAATAATTTTAACAATTATATATATATACTACTACTACTACTATTACTGTTGTTGTTGTTATGCAAAAATGTAAAGTTATTTACAACTTAAGTTGGACGATTAGTCCATTTTGAAATAATTATTTTACCTTGTTAAGTTTAAGAAACCTAGTTAATTAATTGAAAAATAATTCGTCTCCATTTTGTCTTAATTGATTTTTTAAAGAACGATTTAAAATTAGCTATTTTATTACCTTCCTATGTACACACACACACAATGAATTTTGACTGTCCATTTAATATGAATCTATTAAATTGTGTGGATATTCATATAATGAACTTTTCAACATACATGTACCATATTNTTGCAACCGATTTTGAGTTGCAACAAGTGTTTGGACATTTTCATGATGATGCAATTTTTATACTTGGTGATTAGAAATTTAATGCTAAATCAGGAAAGTAATATAAAGATACTAGAACTTACTCGATAATCACTGCTCCTAGTTTTACTTCTTTTTTCATAATTTCACAATCATGAGTGCAATTTCTATACTTGGTGATTAGAATTTAGTGTTAAGTGGGTAATGTATTGTGTAAGTTATTATGACTTTTCGAATAATCACTATTCTTAATTTTTACCTCTTTTTTCACAATCTTCTTTTGAATTTCTAATTTAAATTAAATAGTCTTTTGGTCCCATGGGTCGACATCGGTCAAGTCTCAAGGGCAAGCGGGTTGACTTGAGCTAGGCTTATAAGCTCTAATTTAAATGAACTTAAAAAATCTTAACTCACTCACCCTATAGCGGGCTGGCCTTAAAGATGAGGCTCATTTTGACTGCTCTATGAAGACTTACTGAAAAGAAGAATATTAGAAGAAAATAATAAATTTATCTTGATTTATTAAAATGAATCAATAAAAAGAAAACTAGTTATAAAATTAGAATAAATAAGATATATAAACAAAGTAAATAAAGAAGGACAAGAGAACAACATGCAGAGAGAAGACATAATTTTTCTATTTCCTACTTATATTTTTCAAATATTCTTCCAAGTAACAACTGTGTTCTTTTCATGAGCCGAATTTTCTATTTATAGTTACAAATATATATTTTCAAAGGAAAATAATGAAGTTACATATTAAATAGATACATATAAATACAAGTGATTCGTGTATGTTATATACAAAATTAAATGAACAGCCACAATTCGTAACAGAAAATTTATTTTTATTATAAGCAATAAGTGAAAAAGAAAGGGAGTATTTGAATAATGAGCAAAGAATGGTGTACGGAATATCGTACAGTAGTTTTCCCCAATTTATGGAACACAAGTCTCATGACTCTTTTAGTTACAAATTAAACCTTAATTTAATGGAAAAGCGATAGTTTCCAAAATCCAAGGAAATCCACGAGCTTTTCCTTATTGTAAGGTATATCTTCCAACCTAAAGGGTTGAAAACTCCTATAAGTATACAATCTCTTGATGTTCAACAGATCGTCCAAGGGTAATATAGCAAAGAAAACCAGCCAGAAAAAAAAAGCAAAATCTATTAACGAATATAAAAATTAACCTTCGTGAAAATATGGAGGCAAAAAAGCTTGTAACATTATTTATAATGAGCATGGTTGTGTTGTCAGCTGTGCAAGTTTCCATGGCTGAATATTTCGAGGGCTGCAGCGAGGACTGTCACAAGGAATGCACCAGTTCCGGCCATAGCTCAAGCTACTGTACAATGAAATGTGAGACCGATTGCGGTATTAAGGAGCTCAAAGGTATCTTTCTTTTCTAAGGTCTCCCGTTCATATTATTGGTCTTTTAAATTTTTGTGCATCTTCATCCAACTCTTAAGAAGACATTTAATTCTTTTTTAATAATATAATAGTATCTATTTAAACTACCTTAATTTACTATCTTTTTTTAAAAAAAATTCTAAATGTCGATCTGTGAGAGCTTCTAGGATAGATAAATAAAAGATGATCTGTAACATTTTTGATACGTCAAATATTTTAAAATAAATTCAGTTTATTAGAACAACTGTTAGGTAATATTTGAGATTGGAAGAGCATATTTTTATTAATTAGTCGACTTGAAATGATATTCAAACATTTTCTGTTTTTTTTAAAATTATTTTTCATGTTTTATTTTACAGCCAAACTTGTGAGTCTCAACCCTTTCACTGGACCCAAGAATGCGGAGAATAATCCCTAGAAGAAGATGGCGCAAAATGAAGAATAAAACAGCGGAATTTACTTTTTAA